>OX422213.1:238656159-238758659 GCA_949130495.1 Sambucus nigra | reverse complement strand
ACGGTGAATTGAAAGTTCCTTTTGTACCCAACCAACCTTCACAACAACCATCAACAAGTAGGATAGTTGTAGAAGGGGACGACGTAGATCATAATATGTTAGAGGATTTAGTGTAATAATCCTTACTTTCGAGTAATTTATTTAATATTAAGTTACTGTGTAAAGTAAATTTTATAAAATAAAGGATGATGGAGTAAATATAATTTAAGTGAGTTAACAAATAATAGTTACTATATTGTTGCATATTTACTGTTACGTGTATGTAAATATCATAATGTTACGTTTTATAGTGTCGTGTGCTTCAAACGACATTTATGGTTCAAATGACGCCAGAACTTGAAATGATTTAAATATTTTCGGATGCTAATTTAGAGGGAGTAGTGAGTCCTAAAATAGTCGAGATAGTCAAAATAAGTGCCATATTGTATTTTTGGGTTTCGGGCACTTTTGGTTGGTTATGACTTAAATGTGTAGTTACGAGTCATTTTAATGGTGTATTTACATTTAAGGATAGGAATTAAGGATAGAGGCACGTTTAAGTCTTGCAAACCCTTTTATTTTCTTAAGTGTGTATTTCTAAGCCTATAGAGAGAGAGAGAAGAAGAAGAAGAAGAAGAAGAAGAAGAAGAAGAAGAAGAAGAAAAGAAAGGGAAGATAAGTGAAGAATTTGGGCTTGGTCTTGCTTCTACCGGAAAGGAATTCGAGATTTCAGCTTAAGGCAAGTTTCTTACTTGATAATATATGATTTGAGATGAATAAATTGTATTGATAGTTATGTATTATTGGAACCAATTGAACAGCTATGGATTTTAAGGGTTTTGTGGTGTTTGAACCCTTAACCATTGTTTTGATAGATGTTGTGTAGATAATAGGAGTTAGTTCATGTAGGATGGTTTTGGTTAGATTAATGATGGGTGATATGTGTAGAAATGGAGGAGAAATGGAAATTGGGTAAACTAGGGTTCATAACCCGTAGCCCCATGCTTGGCAAATTCGCCAGGGTGAATCGATTTGCCCTTTTTGTAAATCAATTCACTAAGGGGGGGCTGCAGGTCCAGGAACCCGAATCGATTCGGGTTAAGGCTGAATTGATTCGGCCTGAGACAGAATGTTGGCTTCTCCATCCGAATCGATTCGCTGCTTGGGGCGAATCGATTCGTCCCTAGGGCGAATCGATTCGAAATCCTGTTGTTTTGAGTTATTTTTCTAACTCAATTTTAACACTTTTATTTTAGTCTTAGGACTTAGGAACCTTCTTTTATGAAGTAAACTTAGTGTCCTAGAGTCTTACATTAGTAAGGTAACAACCTTTGATTAGAAAGGGATTAGATTGGGGCTTGTTCCGAGGGTTACCAAATAGACGATAACGTATTATTTTCCTTTAGCAAGTTATTTTGAGATTAGGAGTTGTAAGATTATATCTCGGGGGACTTTAGAGACTCGATTGAGGTACTAGACTTTGTGGATTACAGAAATGTCATGATTTTCTTGAAAGACTAATTTGGGGAATTTATTAAAGGAGAAGTTTGTAATGGTGACCTTAAATGGTTATGGTCTTGGGGATGACGTATGGTATATATTAAAATGGAAATAAACTGTAAATGATAATTTACATGAACACACCTATCTAAATGCTATCATAAGGGAAGTACGCGCATGAGGTGAAGTCCCCTGGATAGTGAATGCAGGGTGAATATAGTCCTCGGCCATAGGACGGATTATTATGTATTGTGTATTTATTTTTTCGAAGTGAGGTAATCTCGGGTGTGGTTATGACTCACTGTCGAAGGTATATGGCCACTTCCCGATGTCACGTGATGTAGGATGCCCAGGTTGTCTTGTGTGATAGGACCTGGAAGATGATAGCTATTTAAGGGCGCGTCCAGTGGGGAAACTCGGAAGGACGGTCTTAGAATCGTTATATATTGTGGAATATAACTATTCTTATTATAGTGGGATTTAATTTATGATAAAGAACTCTAAGAATTAAATTGCTTCGATTTCGTTTCCTAATGAATTATGGAACGGTGAAATGAATTCGTATAACAAGTAAAGTGAATTTCAGTTAATAATATTTTTATTCATACTCTCTTGCATAATTGAATTTGAATTATGGGCATTACAATTGATTTATTTTATGCTCGTAATTTGAGTAGTTAAATTCATATCCTTATTGATGATGATTAAATTGTACATAACTGTCATACTCTTTATTTATCCGGTGATCATATTAAACCGGGCCCTGACCCGTTCATATTTCTTGTTTTGCATGAATCTTTTATTCGCTCAGGTGCTCCGCCGCAAGGACGCCCGTATTGACTTCCCTACTCCTGTGTCTTGGAGATGTAACCCCTTGCGGATGTTACGGGATATTTTGTTATAGATGCCTTCATTTTTGTATTCTAGTTATGATCGGGTTATCTACTCGGGTGTGTGGCCCAAAATTTTGTAATTTCCTAATGCGATGTATTATGTAACTTAATTAACTTGTTTTCTATGGTTTGTAAGAGACTGTTAACCGACAGCTTATTCGGTTACTTTGATGTATATTTATTGTTTATGTAATATCAGTCTTTTCGGTATCCACCTTCTTTTTAATTAAATGGTGTAAATGTTCTTTTTAACGTACAAATATTATTTTGACAATTCATTTTCTAAAATAGTGGGTGGTTATCTCGTACTCTTATTATATTAATATGATGCTAACAATGGACCATCGATGATTCCTTCCCTTATTGGAGTATCGGGTTGGCCACCTCTTATTTTAATAAGCGGGTTGTCACATTTAGTTGATGATGCGTACGGAGTTTATGAAGAAGAGGAGAATGATGTTACTAATGATGTAGAAGGTTCAAGTGCTCGTGAAGATATCACGATAAAACTTGACGATGACTACCAAAGTTTAAAATTTAAGGCGATCCAACCGTTGTACTCTGGCTGTGAGAAAGATCAAACAACTTTACATGCCATGGTTGGTTTGCATAGTTTGAAGATGCAGTACGATTTGTCTGGCAATAGCGTGATAGGAATTTTGAAATGGGTGAAGGTCTTATTACCCAAGGAGAATACACTTCCAAACAACTATCATGTTATGAAGAATAATTTGAAAGGTTTGGTAATGAAATATAAATCGAGTCATGCTTATGTGTATGACTGCATACTATACTAAAAGGAGTATGAAAATCTCGATCGTTGTCCGGTATGCGATGAACCTAGATATGTCCAATCTACTAGTAAGGAAGGCACAAGATCAAAAGTTCCTCAAAAATTATTGAAATATTTTCCCGTTGGGCCTAGATTAAAGTGATCTTTGACAGTACCATGGATAGCAAAGGCAATGACTTGGCATGCTAGGGCAGAAGTAGGGGGTAATATCATGCATCATCCTATTGATTCTACTACCTGGAGGATGATGAATTATGAGTATCCCGATTTTTCTCGAGAATAACGCAACATTCGTTTGGCTATATCAACAGATGGTTTCAATCCATTTTGAAATCTAAGCACCAATAAGAGTGTATGGACAGTGATCCTAGCCCCACTCAACTTCCCTCCTTCATAGTGTATGAGACCCGAATTTTCGATGATGGCTTTGTTGATACCTGGGCCAAAGGCACCAAGTGATGACATCGACGTCTACCTGGATCCTTTGGTAGAAGAATTAAATGAGTTGTGGGAAGAGGGTGTGCAATCATTTAACTCTTTTAGAAAAGAAGCGTTTACGCTGAAAGCTATGTTGATGTGGGAAATTCATGATTTTCTAGCTTATGGGACATTATTCGGTTGTGTAGTACATGGTTATTTGGGGTGTCCTATTTGTGGAGAGGAGACTGAATCTCTTCGTCTATCCTTTAGCTCAAAAAATGTATACCATTGCCACATGAGGTTTTTACCCCCGACTCATAGTTTCAGATCTGAGAAAGGTTCCAATTTTTTATTGGGCGGGGTTGAACATAGGCTACCGCCGAGATAACTTTCGAGTTCAGAAATTGAAAGTAAATCTTTTGAATGTGGCCCTAATATGCCAGGTAAGAATCCCAAATTTAAGAATGTCAAGCATAAGAAGACCCCAACTGGGAATTAAACTGAGACAAGAAAGGCATGGTCTAGGAGGTCAATTTTATTTGACTTGCCTTATTGGAAGAATAACTCGGTGCGCCTTGTATTAGATGTGATGCATGAAGAGAAAAACTTCGTTGAACATATTGTGGGCACTTGACTTGAGGGGAGTCATTCGAAGGATGGATAAAATGCACGAAAAGACCTTATATCGTTGAAACTTAAGCCACAACTATGGTTGAAAGAAGATAGTGGGGGAAGGACAATAATTCCCCTTAGTGCGTTTATTTTGACGAGTGGGGAAAGGAAGGTGCTTTTAGACACAATATATAATTTGAAGGGCCCATCTACTTTTTCGTCCAACTTGAAAAGGATTGTGAATTATGCTACTCGTGATTTACATAAGTGTAAGTCCCACGATTGGCATGTGATCATGCAATTAGTTCCTCTATTGTTTAAGCACTGTTTCTCCAAGCACAAGGATTTGTGGAGGGCTATTATGCAAATTTGTATTACCTTCTCACTCTTGTGTGAGAAGGTTATAAATCGAGAACAAATAGTGGCCACAAAATTGGCGACAACCGAAGCGATTTGTGTGTTGGAGAAGTACTTTCCCCCAACATTCTTTGACATCAGTGTTCACTTGTTGGTACACCTATGCGACGAGGCACTTCTTTGTACGAGGCACTTCTTTGTGGTCCAGTTAGATATCGGTGGATGTATCCGTTTGAAAGATTGATGAAAGTTTTTAAAGATTACGTCAAGAATACGCGATACATTTCCGGATCAATTGCAGAGGAATACATCACCGTGGAGTTATCAATATATACTCGGGAATATATGCATGACTCGACTAGCGTTGATGACACTGATGAGTTCGTCGATGATGGTGGTCATGTGATGGGAAAACGAGTGAAATTAAAGAGTTTGCAACATGAATAAGTAGCTCGTTATCTATTTGGCACACATGAATATGTCGAAGAATGGAAAAAGTAAGTTTCAATTATTATAATGTTTAACATTATTTTAGATTATTTTATACATGATTAATTTTGTAATATGCAGAAAATATGAAGCCTGTGAGAACAATAAAAGACGAAAAACAATGGTACAATCAGATAGCGAATTTAGGCTGTGGTTGACACAAGAGGTAATTATAATGAAAATGGTCGTTAGATAATGTTACATTACACTCAAATTTTATAAATAATATAATTAATTTATCTATATTCTTAGCTCTTAAAGACGGGTGATGCGACATCAAGGCTTGCTCGTCTAGCCACTGGACCCTTGTTCGTGGCACAAGAGTACAAAAAGTATCGATTGAACGGTTACATTTTTGGTGTTAAAGTGTACGAGGAAAGTTCAAATGTACGGAACTCGGGAATTTCATACAAAGCTCTTACTTTCTTTCAAGTGAGCGCAAAAGATAAAAACCTCGTTGAAGCTTAAATGACTTACTATGGTATAATCCGAAATATATTTGAATTGGATTATATAAGCTTCAAAGAGGTTGTATTTTACTGTGACTGGGTAAGAGTTGAGGATTAAAATGCTTGTAAAGTTGATCTTGTCACCAATTTGATCATGGTTGACTTGTCCAAGTTGAAGAGCAACGACCACGTGAGCGATAAGCCGTTTGTTTGTGCATTTCAAAAGGTTAACCAAGTGTTTTACTCGGAGTATATCAACAACGAGCCGTGGTCAATTGTCCGACACGCGCAAAAGCGTCTAAATAGTAGTGTGGATGACTTGGCTACTCCTACCGAATATCAATCCATTTTTTATGATAACCCGAATTTTAAACAATTTTTCAATTTGTAATAAATATTCCAATTTGTATCGAAACATCAATTTTTAATGCTTTTAATTGATTTGCACTTTATCATTTTCACTCTTGTGTAGTGTGTGTGTGTGGGGGGGGGGGGGGGAGTAGGGGGGGTGAGGATGTTTCACTCTTGTAGATGATGTTGTTTTGGAATTCAGAATTGGGGTGTTTAACAGTAACAATTCATTTTTATTTGTAGTAATTGTACATATTTGCATGTCTTCTTTTAATTCATTTTGATATGTACTAATAACATTTTTTTACCAAAAATGTCTCCTTCGGGTATTAAGGCGAGGATGATGATGCTGGTTATGATGATGTCGTCTGGGCACGATGGTAGTGGAGGCGACGAGGGACCCGAATATCATCCAGGGTGCACTAGTTCATGGGAGTGAGCTTCAAGACATCGAGTCCAAGGTGCTCGTCATGCATGTGATGCCCGAGAAGGAGAACTCCCCATTGTGGTTGCGCGAACAATGCAGCACGGTGTATATTAGTGGGTGTGTTAATTCGTATATCGTGTGGCCTACTCACCACCGCAGAGTTAACCACACCCTAGACATTTAGTGACATTGTTTTAAGTTTGAATTGAATTGTTTTAAGGTTGAATCGAATTGTTTTGAGTTGTTACATTTGAATTATATTTGGATTATATGGTGATTCATATTCTCTCTATTTTGAATGTATATTTGCATTATCTCTATTTTATTTGGATATATGATGTTTGAACAGGTATAACGTTGCTATAACAGGTACAAATATACTGCTGGATAGTGGCAGTGGTAGTGGTCATACTGCCCAACAGATTTTTTTTTCAATTCTACCCAGAATTATCACGTTCATTGATCGTGATAAGTTCTTGACAAAGAAAGTTACCACGGACTTGTCACGGTCATTGACCATGACAATTTTTTATAAAATATCACCAGTTTGTCACGGTCCTTAACCATGATAAAACTTTCACGATCAAGGACCGTGACACGACTGTGACAATTCTAATGACCTTGTCACGGTGTGACAAAAAAAGTTGTCTAGCCCAGAATTGTCACGGTCATTGACCTTGACAAGTTAAACTTGTCAAGGTTAATGACCGTGACAATTCGGCAGATTTGGTGTAGTGACATATGCACATCAAACTCAATCTTGCCAATAGGCTAAAGAGGATGAGAATTCGAGTTCATGTCGCTGACATCTATGCATGCATTATAGATACGCTTCCTCATAATTGGCCACATGAAATAGTCCATAGGTTTTTAAAAACAAATCCAGAATGGATGGAGATCAGACACATTGAACTTTTGTTAAAGTCTTACCATGAACAAGTAAATTATAATATATGGTCAAAAAATTTATTTTGTTAGTTATATTTTCATATTGAAATTTTAAATTATGAATCTATTATTATAGATACACATTTAACTTTTATTATTTTTTTAGATAATGTCGGGTTGCAACAGAAGCAACGCTCCAACGAACAACGTGACACAATCGTAAGGAGAATTATCATCACCACTCAAATTCACAAACTGTTCACTCCCTTATTCTAAATTATGTTCACTCCCCTACTCCACAAACTGTTCACTCCCCTAATTCGAGTTACGGGAGGCAAGGTACTCCCACTAATCCAACAGGCACGCCCAACGCTCCTGAAACTGTCGGGTTAGTTGAGAAAAAGCCCATTGGGTTCTCTTTATTGGGAAATAATCCCACCAGGGATAAGAATCACGTTCAACAGTTTAAAGCCCAGTGCTTGTCCTTGGCAAAAATGAATGTGGGAGTGGGAGGAGCTGATAATTTGAACCTCATAGACAAAGGTATTAAAGATGACCTCTACGAGCAACTCAGCTAATGGTTTTCATTTTCCCCCAAATCAAAAAATAAGGTGATTTCTCGGGTTGCTGAAGAACTCCGAACATATAGGAGACACCTTAGGTAGAAGCATTTCCCTAAGGGAGCATCGATCTCTAACATTTTGGCGCTCAAAGACAAAGTCCCTTCGAACGTTGAGATGTCAGTCTCTCAATGGAATAATTTTCTAGACAATGTGGAGAAGGACTCCAAAATGCTGTAAAGAGCGAAAAACAAGAAGAATAGGACCAAAAAAATTAATGTCCATCCGTTTGGCTCAAAATCTTATAAAGATTTGAAGAACGGGTGTTCGACCGTTATGAAAGGAAACCCAAATAAAGGAAAGACATCGAATAGGTCCAACTTGTACGTGCATGCTAGACGAGACAAAAATAATAAATTCCCTCCTCACTTGGCCAAGACTCTAGAATCAATGGAGTCTATCAGTAGTCAGTCAGATTCAAGATCGTTTGATGAAATTGACAATGATGCCATCGCACAAACCTTTGGGAAGGACCACAGAGGGAGGACGGGAGGTTTGGGGTTGCATATGTCAAAAACAAGATTCAAACACACCGCACCTCTTGTGGATGGGCTTTCTTCTGTTAATAAGCATTCACGTCCAATGATGAATGTCAATCTAGGACTGAAGGGTATATAATGGGGATTCGAAATGAATTGAGAGGTGTGAATGATAAATTTACACAGGTTGTGTCCCTTTTAACCGGTCGTATGCTCCTGCATCCCCCAATGCATCCTGCTTTCCCTCCACGAATGCCAGAGATTCCTTAAAATTTTCACCTTTCTCCATTCCCCCCACAGATTTTGATTCTTCCTTCAATATTCCCTTTCTTAATGCCTTAGCATGGCACAGATCTTGGATCATCGTCAATAACCCACCGTGACGATGGCGAGAAATACTATATACAGGACCTAAGAGGTGAATTTGTCGTTAGGATCTACAAGCTCATTTCCACTATCGTAGGAACTTCAATACATAATCGACCTTTGCTGCAGGGTGAGTGTTAGATCGTGGTTGATAGAGTATATGAGTGTTTTGAAACTGTTCCAGTGCACGTCAACAGTGTAGAAAGGAATTTTTTGAAAAATTATGTGGACTCTGTTACCACTTGGATAGTTTATCGTTTGGTAAATATGTAGTAATATTTTTCTTATGTTGTAATAATATCAGTAGACAAATTTATTTAATTTGAGTTTAAGTGGCTGTGTAGTATCGTTGATTGGTGTGTTCTTGTATTTAAGTTATTGCATAGTTTGATTGATTAGTGCGTTGTTGACTATATTCGTGATTTGCTTTGATACTATATTAGTGCTTTACTATGCAACATGATATTTATTTTATGATGTTAACATAGGACTGCAATTTGAAGATTATTAAATAGATTTTTCACAATACAACGAGTGGATGGGGGAGACTAACCGAATAGCTAATAGTTATGTTAAAGGCATTCAAGAATTTATTAGATATTCTTTTAAGAACCTTAAAAGTGAGAAGATTACGTATCCGTGCACCCATTGTATAAAGGGAAAATATAAATCCTTAGAAGATGTTGAGTTTCATTTAATAATGAGGGGAATTTGTCAAGATTATAACAAGTGGACATACCATGGTAAAAAATAAAAAAACATGTACTTTATGTTCCCAAAGAATTACTGGTAACCGACCACATAATAGAACACCAACGAGTGGAAGTGGTAAATGATTTTACAACACATCGTCCATTGACTGACCTAATTGACGATGCTTACGGAGTCCACCACGACCAAAACCACCAACCTATGGAGACAGATAATGAGCACAATGAACAATTTGATACTGAACTACCAGGAGATCAAGAATATATACGGTAGAGAGTCGATGCGACTAGACCGATTTATAAAGATTGGGATGATGATCATTCAGTATTATATGCAATGATTGGTTTGCATAATTTAAAGAGTCAATTTGGCTTGTCCGGGAACAGCATAACTGAAACTCTTAAGTGCGTTAAAGAAATTATCCTAAAAGAGAACATGTTACCAGACAATTATCCTAACATAAAGAAGAGATGGAAGGGTTTGGGATTGAAATACAAATCTACTCATGCATACAAGTATGGTTGCATATTGTATCGCAATGAACACGGAGAGAAGGATGAATATCTAGTATGCGATGAGCCTAGATATGTCATTTATGAGAAAGTATGACAAACCTACAAAATATCAAAAGAACTCACGAGTCCCACAAAAAGTTTTGAAGTATTTTCCACTTAGTTCACGGTTAAAACGATTTGTTAGTGTACCGTGGATAGCGGAGGCCATTACATGGCACGCTCGATGCGAGGTGGGTGAGAATTTGATGCGTCATCCGATTTCACTCGTCTGGAAATTTTCAAATGCACGACAACATGAATTTACAAAATAACCACGCAACATTCATCTTGTAATCTCAACTGATGGGTTTAACCCTTTCGGTAATTTAAGTACTAGTCAAAGTTATTGACCAGTTCTCATGGCGCCTTTAAGTCTCCCTCTGACACTGTGCACGAGAAAAGAGTTCACATTATTATCTTTATTCATACCCAGGCTAAAGTCTCCGGGTGATGATATTGATATATTATTAGCCCCATTAATCAAGAACTTAAAGAGTTTTGGAATAAAGGTGTGATAGCGTTCGACTCTCACAAGGGTGAAGAGATCACACTTAAAGCAATGGTGATGTGGGATATCCACAACCTTCTTGCTTATGGGACCTTGTCCGGTTGTAATGTTCATGATTGTTATGGATGTCCCATATGTGGGGAGGAAACTGAAGCCATTTGTCTATAGCAGAGTAGTAAGATGAGTTACACGGGTCGTCATAGATTTCTACCAACCAGTCACCCTTTCAGGAATGACAAGTCTAACTTTTATCCTATTGGCCACGAGCGCTGGATGCAACCTTCTCATCTTTCTGGTCAGTAAATCGAGGAAAACGCAGTTGCGACTACGATTGTGAGGAATAGGTACATAGGCAAACACCTCAAGTTTGTAAACTTAAAGCGTAAACTAAAGCAAAGTCGTGGTCCTGGCGATCAATATTTTTTGATTTGTTAAATTAGAAATATCATCGTGTAAGGCATGTAATGGATGTGATGCACACAGAGAAGAATGTTGCAGAAAATTTGATAGGAACATGTCTAGGTGAATCTCATTCTAAAGATGGAGAGCGGGCCCGCCAAGATCTATAGGATATGAAGCTAAAGAAGAAACTCTGGTTAAAAAATGATCCTACAAAAGGAAGAATTTCTACCCCTCCGGTTGCTTTCACTTTGACTACTAGTGAGAAAATATCCTTTTAGACACGTTATTCAACTTGAAGACTCCAACTAGTTATTCTAGTAATTTATATAGGGTCGTAAACTACCAATCAAATGACTTAAAACAATGCAAGTCTCACGACTAGCATGTAATCATACAATTAATCCCTAAGTTATTTCGGCATTGCTTCTCTGAACACAAAGATCTCCGCAGGGAAATTATGCAAATCAATTTTTGTTTTACCCTAGTTTATGCAAAAGTGGTAAACAGAAGACACGTTAGAGCTGCAAAATCAACTTTAGCTGAGGTAATTTGTGTATTAGAGAAATATTTTCCTGTGTTATTCTTCGATATCAGCATCCACTTGCTTGTGCATTTTTGCAATGAAGCTTTATTATGTGGCCCCGTTAGTTATCGTTGGATGTATCCTTTTGAGCGCTTGATGAAAACCTTCAAATATTATGTGAATAATACATAGTATATTGGAGGATCAATTGCTGAAGAATTTGTAGTTGTGGAATCATCGTTATATGCAAGGGAATATATGTTAGAACAAGAGGTGAGGAGGTTCAATCCTTGTATCGGAGGATTGATCGAGGAAGCTGGTGAGTTTGAGGACGAATTACCATTTGGGAACCCTAAAGAGGTGAAACTCACAAATATACAATACAAGCAAACAACTCGTTATGTCTTCGAATCGCAAGACGAAGTCGAAGAATGGAGAGAGTGAGTATCTATTGAATTCTTCATCTTTGATTGTATGTATTTTATATTTTATAATCTAAACTCTATAATTTACCCGTAGGAAGTACGAGAATGAAATTTCCCAAAATCAAAGGAGAAATTGCACGACAACTGATTTTAGGGCATGGGTATCAAAAGAGGTAAATTTCACATCTTATGTGTGCGATTATTTATTCATGTGTGATAAAAATATTCCCTAATACAAATTCATTAATAAATTCATCTTCTAAAAGAGGTGATGTCTCTTCCAGGCTTGCACGCCTATAAAAAGGCCCTAATTTTCATGCGAAAGAGTTTAAGAAATTCCGCACCAAAGTTTTTTATTTCATTTCTTATCCATATGAGGAAAAACTTTTGACACAAAACAGTGGAATACCAATTTCTCCATTGACCACCTGTATCGCTAGCAAAAGCGATAAAAATCCAAAGAATACGGTGTTAACCTATTATGGGATAGTCCAACAAATCCCAGAACTTGATTACTTAGATTTCACAGAAACCATATTCTATTGTGATTGGGTAAATGTGGAGGATACTACGAATGCTTGAAAAGTTGATCCTGACTCCAAACTTATTATGGTAGATTTTTTAAAGCTGAAGAGTAAAGATCGCATAGTCGACGAGCCTTTTATTTGTGCCTTTCAGAACATAAAGAATGTATTCTACTCGAAGTTCATAAATGATGTGTGACACCCCACCTAATTAAATACCGGGTGATCAGTCCCTTATTAAATTAAATCGGAATATCCAGCTAGTTCATTCTTAGCATCACTGTCGAAAAATAATTTCTCGTATTAACTCACCTAATATATAAATAAGCTAAGTGTCAAAAAAATTTCCAACTTTAATTTAACTAAATCCATACCAACATACTGAAATAAAATAACTAACACCCCAACACAATGGAATTAAAATTCAACTAGTAGAAATGTAACTGGAATAAACTCTCCAGTTGAAATGTCTCAATGTCACCATCCAAAACAAAATGATAATAACATTATCGATATAAAATGAATACAATATCCGAAACTGAAATGAAATAACTAAATCTCGAGCGACATGCCCTACATGAGCCAAATGCTATGAAGATAGAAATTAAGAAAACGAATGCGTCCAATCCAAAGTTGCATCCTTAGAAAGTGGTCAAAGTATCCATCCTCTAAGTCGGGCGTCCCTGATGTTGGGCACCTGGTGATATATATATATATATATATATATATAGTAGAGAAGAGAATATGCAAATAAATGGGTCAGAGCCCGATTGTAAAAGAATTTAAAAATAGCAAATGCTTAACAAGTGTAATTAAGCAGCTATTATGTACATGTTAGTCATCGGCTCTCACTTGAGAATCTCACCTCTCATCTAGTATGCACGCCTAACGTACCTTAATATTCCCCTAAACAAGGTTCTTAATTATCATCTTATCTCTTCTCATTACCCCGTATATCCCACGTAATGCTTTAATTAATTACACATGTTCATTTCTCTTTAAGATGAACTAGGCCTTTAAATATTTTAAGTATTCACTTACTTAATTCAATTCAGATTTTATTATTCACTTTTTGTCTACTAAATCACACAGTAGATCACATCATAGTATATATATATATATATATATATATATATATATATATATATATATATATATATATATATATATATATATATATATATATATACGTCACCCCCCAGACACAACAGTGGTGCATGCATACTCTCCTATCATGTCCTAGTGCATCACTCACTGCATAATGGACAATTGGTTCGGCGTCTCTCATGAACCATAAATCTCATAACACAAATATTGGAGGCGAGCATACTTTCCAGCCAAATGGGTTACGCACATACCTACGTTACCATTAAACCGTCGAAACTATCATTCATATCGATAGCACATGTCCAAGGTCCTATGCTCAGTGTACGAATATAAATCCCCCGAAATGGGTCCAATCGAGATGAGACCATGCACAATGCGAAACCTCCATCCCGGTAGCATGTAGCGTAGGTATGTCATACACAAAATAAATCATACTATAGGTATATATCTCACCTATACATATATTTATTAATAGGGTATTCGCACAACCCATAATAACTCCCTTACGTAGTATATTTATATCCCGAATATCCTACGTATTTATAGATTATGACTTTACTTAATAATATATATTCCCGTGCTTTTCTCAACACTCAAAGGTTATCAAATATTTCTCATATAATTTCAGTAGGTATCAGTCTACTCCCTATTGGTCCATGTCATCATAATTTCCAAATTTAATCATTCCAATTGGGTTTATTCTTCGATACTCACTAATTCGATTCTAACCCATTATGCCCATTCCCTAGGTTTAATTCCACTTATTAACATTTTTTTGGGTTCTACCTATCACCCTACTGACTTTCCTTAAGTCCTAAAATATTCAATTAGTCACCACAAAAGATTTATATAAGATGGAATTTAATCAAACGTTATAACAAAAAAAAATCAAAAATTGATTTGATCGATCGAAGGGAAGGATCGATCCAATCGATCGATCGACATTCTTGAGTCAATCGATCGATCCATCAGGTATGGCCATGATTCTGCATATATTTGCCTATGGGTGTAAGCATTTTTTATCTATAATTCATATGTTTTAAAGTCCCAAACTCCTTATAGTCTATTCCATATGATATGAAAATGTATATAAACGATTTATAATAATTAAACAACCCTAAATCTTCAAGAAGATTGGATTAAAACATCATTTTCCATCATTTCCAGAAAACTAATATATTATCATATTCTCCAAGAACAAACTTTAAAACCCAGATTCTCTTCATCAATTAATTCCCAATTCGTGGATTAATATATGAAATCATAAGATGGTTTATTCTACATAATTCACAAGCTAATGATTCCATTTACATCATCATGGTTCATCTCTAAATCATGCCATTTTCTCATAATTATATAACTATCCTAACATGGGCATTATACATATGCTAATTTGTACAAATTAAGCCATTTGCCTTTAAATTGAAGGTCTGAACCTTTGGGGATGTTTTTCTACAGGTGGTCCTCCACTTTTCCAGCCAATTTTTGATGGTGGTGATGGTGGTTGATGACCTAGTCCCTTGGTTTCCTAGAGGTGTATTTTCCTTTCTGTAGAGAAGTCTCTTTATCTCCCAAAGTCTCTTCCTCTATTTTTGGTGAATGAACCTCATTGTTACCAACTCTACAAATTATATACCAAAAATCGTGGGTACTATTCACCTCCCATGCAAAATGACTAAAATACCCCTCTTGGGGGTCTATTCGGCTCCAAAGTGCCCCGAGACCCGAATCAAACACCTAAGTAGACTTTTTTTACTATTTAAACGCTTATGAACACTTTGGTGCAGTCAAAACGACCATTAGGATGACATAAAGATATTTTACTTTGAATTCATTTAATTTTAGTCCCGACACATCTCACACGCACGTCCCGACTTAATTCCCGAAATTATTGTATTCATTACTTGCGATAATTTTATATTGAATCATGTAAAGTCATAATCATATATTACTTTTAATCACTAAGTAATATTCAACTTACATCACATGTTACTTTACTCTCGAGTAATATTTAAATCCGGATTAATTTTAAATATCTCACAATTAATCCTAATTAATCCCATTTTAAAATCATTAAAAATTACGGGGTATTACACGATGGAAATTGGTATATTGTTTTGCATGCACCAAAGGGTATGACTACTGAAGTGGATGCATTGAAGGCTCCAAAAGAGTTCCAGTCAGCTCTTGATGACAACCCTAATTTGAAGGATCTTTTAGACTATTTAGAGGAAGATTGAGTATCAAAATATTATGTTGACCTTGTCAATCTTATTTGTATCCTATTTTGATATTGACATTGTATTAGAGCTTTACTTTGATGTATGAAGTTTTAGTTACTTTTATGAATGTTTAATATGATTTATGTAAGTTAACTTTTGATAATATGTTATGCTCAGTCGAATATTTAGTTACTTTCACAAGACGCTCGGTTTCAGAATAGAGTCATTTGAGTTTGTGATTGGAACAAATTGACTCGGCTTAATTTCCACGTGTTCATATACATATATATTTGTTTATCAGTTTCATTAATACAGTGTTCATAAAATGAAGTTAAATTAGCTTGATTTTATGAAGATTATATTAAAGAAACTAGTCAACAAATCTTCAGGCAAAAGAATACGTTGGGGGATCCAGGATCAATTTGGTCCAACCACACATCCAGAAGACTCTATTTAATGGCCTTCTTGGATCGCAGGAATCATGTATTCTTTACTCTAAGTGAAGTAGTTATATAATTGATATGCATTATGTTTTAAATTTTTTAGATGATAGAAGCAGTATGGGATAATTATTGATTTTGTTTGGTTTGGATATTGGATAATTATTGGTTATTGGCTTATTGTTGAATAGTATGTTAGAAGGAGTATAGGATAATTATTGGTTTTGTTTGGTTTGGATGTTGGGTAATTATTGGTTATTGGCTTGTTGTTGGATAATACATTAGAAGGAGTATGAGATAATTATTGATTTTGTTTGGTTTAGCTATTGGATAATTATTGGTTGCTGGTTTGTTGTTGGATAGTATGTTAGAAGGAGTACGGGATAATGCTTTGGGTTTTCGCCCTCTAACGATATGATTTTAAACCTAATTCAAGATATTTTTAAATTATCGTCATATTCTCAAATCGGGGATCCCTTGACCATGTGGTCAGTTCTTGCGAGTTATGTTGGTCATGTACGAAGTGTTCAAACTTGTTTAGGGGTTGTAGGGTGGACGTTAAGGGGTTTCCCCTCTAGCGACATGTTTTCAAGCCTAAGTATGGATTGTCCTATATTAGGGCTATTATAGAGCCAACTCAGCAGAAATTGCTTCCCCATCCTTCGTCTCCTGAGCATAAGTTGAGTTCCCTGTGAGGCCACCTTTGAGTTCCCTCTATTGTCCTATATTGGTAGTTCTTTATGAAATCCACATTCTCCGTAATGAGAGGAGTCATATTTGGAATACTCTATCAAACTCCAAATGAGAAAACGCATCATATTATCCGGGACCAGAATAATTTCAATGAGTTTTACAATACGCTGCATTTGGTAAGGCCAAAAAAGGCAGAGTTTCTTATCAATCATGCCTTTTGAGGGCAAAAACAAAAAGCACCTCCCAAATGGACCCATGATAGGTGCAAACACCTCGCATGAATCAATGTAACTCGTTGGAATCGATTGTGTGGTGACGGGACCCCTGGTTTGAGAAAATGACGATAATTTGAGAAAATCCCGACTTAGGCTTGAAAACATGTTGTTAAAGGGAGAAACCACTTAGCGCCACCTAAGAGGCCCCTTTGGGGAGTGATCACTGCGCACAGGACTAATGTAAGTCGTAGGAACCGATCGCGTGGTCATGTGACTCCCGATTTGATAATATGACGATAATTTAAGAAAATACGCACTTAGGTTTGAAAACGTGCCGTTAGAGGGGAAATCCCTTAGCTCCCCCCAAACGGACCTTTTAGGGGAGCGATCACCGCGCACGGTTCCAATGTAGCTAGTAGGTGTGACACCCCGCCTAATTAAATACCGGGCGATCACTCCTTTATTAAATTAAAATCAAGGTGAACATTTGGTTCATTCTTAGCATCACTGTCGAAAATACTTTTCAAATTTAAACACCCTAAATAATTAAGCTAAGTGTCAAAACCATTTTAGACATTACTTTCCAAATTTTATTTTATATAAACCAACATTTAAAACTTTGCATAATTTACAATTTAACAGTCACACCACAACTATCCTGGAACATACAATCCAAATAATTAAACATTCAACTAGTTGAATCCAACATTTAATACTTTAAATGAAAACATCCCGGCAATAATAAATCCCAAAATGCAAGTACTGGAAATAAATGGATTACAATGTCCAATAAAACATCTGAATAATGGAAAGGACGACACAAGCCCAACTGAAATAAATAATACTAAGAGTAGAATAAAATGAATGAGGTCGTCTAAGCAAGAGGCCTGCAACTCCTACCAAAGCTGCAGCACGTTCCTTCCAAAAGATCCTATGCAAGACGCCCCTGTGGCTGGGCACCTGTAATATATACATATATATACAAGGGAGAAAGGAAAATAGAAACGGGTCAGAGCCCGATTGTGAAAATGATTTAAAATTTGTTTAGCAAGTAATTAAAATGTTTACAGGCCAATGCAACAACATATTAGTGCGACACTCTCTTGAGAAATTCTCACCTCTCTTCTAATGTGCACACCTATCACACTAACCTTCCCAACGGTTTAACTCATCTTATCTTAGGTTACTCGTAAGATTTAAACTAAACAATTCAACTGTTTAAGAAGTAAATTTCATTTAGTAACAAGGCTCTCATTTTCAACTTTATTTATTAATAAAGTCTTCTAGAAATATACTAATATACTTTTCAAAACAAGCATTTCTAATTTGAAGTCATTATTCATTTCTTACTTACCATAAACACAATAGGAAGTTCCAAATTTCAGAATTTTATATATATATTAAATACTCGTATAATATATATATATTCTAACAGCACCCCACATAAAAATTATGGTGTGGGCATACTCTGCTATCCAATCCCCGTATCACTTGTACTAAGGGAAATACAAGTTCGGAATCACTCTCGAAATGTATTAATACATACACAAACAATATTGAGGCGAAGCATAATTTCCAAGTCCAAGAGGTCGGCACATACCCTCGCGTCTCTTAGGATCGTGACTATCGATACGATAGCATGTACCTAGGATTTCTATCTTCTTGGGTACAAGTCAATATCCCCCGTAAAAGTCACATCGAGATAAGACTGTCCCAGTGCGGTAACCTCAGGGATAGCAAGAAGCGTGGGCATGATTTTCACACGTATATAGTATATGCATAAACACATTCATGTAAATATACTACTCTTTCTATATCAAATTTAGGTTCATCTCATAACCCATAATTATAACATTTATCCTTATTTTCTCATTATTTAGTTATCACTTATAACAGTTCGTCTCTTACTTTTAGTTTGAGGGATTATTCCAACTTGCTACGTAACACTCATGGACTCTATCCCCCCAAGTGTTGAATTCAGTAGGTACTCATCTATTTTCCATCGTAACTATCTTACGCGTCTTTCCCTTTAATACATAATTCTATCGTCCCTTATATGTAACCATCCCAAAAATTCAATTCTCGTCTTACATTAAAGGTCTCATAATTATTAATAAGTCCTACTGGTCTTCTTTAATTCCCAAAATATTTTAATAAGGATGTCCAAATATTTTTACTCATTTAATTTGAATTTAACTATTTACAAAGGGAAAATATGAGTCTACCAGAAGGGGTCAATCGATCGATCGATGCGTCGATCGATCGACACCCCTGTTTCGATCGATCGATCAAACAGGTATGGCGAATTCTGCAGTTTAACAGGTACGGGTTCTATAATCCAACATCAACCAAATCCAGATTTTTCACACCCAAACTCCCAAAAATTCACACTGCAATCATTATAAACCCAAATTAAACATCTTCTATGTGAAGCATGTGAATTTTCATCAATAACCATGGATTAAAAGGGGCAAAACTTATATAAACCTTATGAACCCTAGAAATTTATTTAACTTTGTTCTAATCAATCTTTTTCCAGAATTTCTTCTTCTAAACATCATAAATCCGTGGTTTAACCTCTACATATGAAGGGGGATTCCCAGATTTCCATTTATATCATTACTACATGCAATTTCCTATCTCCAACATGGGTTTTCTTCCATGAAACTCATCCTAATCAATCCTAGACTAACATGAGTGATGCATGAACGAAAATAAGCAAGATAAAAACTTTCCTGGAAATTTTGTTAGTTCTGATTTGAGGACAAATTTGGTGTGGTTGCTTTCCCCGTCGCACGATCTACGCGTTGGTGGTGGTGGCGGTGCAACCGGATGAATTTTTGGCCTAGAACACCTTGGCAAACTCTCTCCTTCCCTCTCCTATGGCCGTCACTTGTCTTTGGTTGTGTTAACCCTAGATGGTAACCTTAGACATATGATATAACCCTTGGAAATTCGTGGGTTTAATTGCCCAAAATTACAAAATGTCCAAAATTCCCTCTCGGGGCGCTAAATAAGCCTAAAAACGCCCCGAGACTCAAACTAAACCCTCGGGTACACTTTTCTGACTATCTCGACCCTTTCAGACACTTTGGCGCACTCAAAATGACCATACGAGCAACTTATAATTTATTCACTTTTATTTATCAATATTTAGTCCCGACGCGATACAAGCGCGTCCCGACGCGATACAAGCGCGTCCCGACTCAAATTTCCAAAGTTGTCATTTTATTCACACTTGACATTTAATAGAACCAATATTATATATTACTCTACTCATTAGTAATATTCAACAAGTTTCCCATAATTACTAACTCACGTCACGTTAATAATTATTAGTAATTAATTTCCGAATTTATATATTAAATTAATAACTCACATTAAATTTAATAAATCCTCAAATTTATAAATCATAAAAATATGGGGTATTACAGTAGGATCCGATCTCATGGTCACAGGACCCCCGGTTTGAGGCCACGACCCAAAAGAGAATATCCACACTTAGTCTTGAAAACGTGTCGTCAGGAGGGGTCAAAAACCCCACAACGCCCCCCAAAAAGCCCCGTGGGCAGTGTCAACACCTCGCTCGAGATCAATGTAACTCGTAGGAACTAACCGCATGGTCAGGGGACCCCCCGGTTTGGTAGCATGACACAAATTTGTGAATATCCACACTTAGGCTTGAAAATGTGTCGTTGGGTGCGAAACCCCTTAGCGTCCCCCACACAGCCTCGTGAGTGGTGCCAACACCTCACACGGGACCAGCGTAACTCGTAGGAGCCTATCGTGTGGCCAAGGGACCCTCGATTTGAGGGCACATCCCAAAACAGAGAAAATCCACACTTACACTTGAAAATGTGACTTTAGGGGGTGAAACCACATAGTACCTGCTTAACGGCCTCGTGACCACGCGGTCGGTTCAAGAGTGTTGTAGAGCTCATTGAAATATTTTGGGAAAGGAGTCCCAAATAATATGATGTATTTTCCCGTTTGAAGTTTGATAGAGTATTCCAAATACGAATCTTTTATTGTAGTGTCTTGATGATGGCCACACTCCCCGTAATGAGAATATTTACCATTATGGGGATTGTGGCCTTCATCAAGATCCACTAAACATGCCTTTAGAGGAGTCATATTTGGAATGCTCTATCAAACTTCATTAAGATCCACACTTAGGCTTGAAAATGTGTCATTGAGGTGTGAAACCCCTTAGCGCCCCAAAAACAGACCCGTGAGTGGTGCCAACATCTCGCACGAGACCAATGTAACTCGTAGTAACTAACCGCGTGGCCACGGGACCCTCAGTTTAAGAGCACGGACCAAAACAAAGAGTATCCACACTTACGCTTGAAAACATGTCATTGGGGTGTGAAATCGCCCCCCACACGTCCCCGTGAGTGGTTCCAACTCCTCGCACAGGTCTAATGTAACTCGCACGAACAGACCGTGTGATCATGAGACCCTCGGTTTTAGAGCCCGACCCAAAACGTAGAATATCCACACATAGGCTTGAAAACGTTCCGTTAGAGGGAAAACCCCCGCAACACCCCTAAACGACTCCATGGTCAGTGCCAACACCTTGATCGGGACCAACCTAGCCCATACAAACTGTTCGCATGATCACGGGACCCTCGACTTGAGAGCACAGCCCAAAACAGAGAATAACCACACTTAGGCTTGAAAACATATCGTTAGGGTGCGAAACCTCTTAGCGCCCCCCACATGGCCTCATGAGCAGTGTCAACACCTCGCATGGGTGTAATGTAACTCATACAAACCTACCTGTGGTCATAGGACCCTCAGTTGAGAGCATGGCCCAAAACAGAGAATATCCACACTTAGGCTTGAAAACGTGCCGTCGGGGGGGGGGGGGGCAAAACCCCTTAGTGCCCCCTTGAGCTGTGCCAACACCTTGCACGGGACCAATGTAACTCGAAGGAACTAACCCCATGGTCACGGGACCCTCAGTTTTAGAGCACTGCCCAAAACTGAGAATATCCACACTTAGGCATGAAAATGGGCCATCAGGAGACGAAACCCCTTAGCGCCCCCCAAACGGCCCTGTAAGCGGTGCCATCACCTCGTAGGGGACCAATGTAACTTATAGGAACTGAACTCGTGGTCACAGGACCCTCGGTTTGAGGGCATGACCCAAAACAAATAATATCCACACTTAGGCTTGAAAATATTCCATCGGAGGGCAAAACCCCTTAATGCCCCCCAAACGGCCTTGTGAGCGGCACCAACACCTCACACGGGACCAATGTAACTTATAGGAACCGACTGCATGGTCACAGGATCCTTGGTTTTAGAGCTCTACACATATTTTAGAATGCCTACACTTAGGCTCTAAAATGTGCCGTTAGAGTGCGAAACCTCGCAATGCCCTCAAACGACCCTTGGGCGGGGCCAACACCTCGCTTGGGACCAACATAACTCACATGATCCGACCGCGTGATCACGGGACCCCCGATTTGAGATCATGACCCATAATTCATAATTCCTACATAGGTCCAGTGACCGCGTGGTCACGGGACCCCCGATTTGAGAGCATAGGACCCCCATGAGGTCACCCAAGGAGCACTTGCAGGAACTGATCGATTAGCCTCCCGATTCGAGGATTATTTTTTATTATTTTTAAAGTTGGTCACGGTCAAAAGTCGTGACCATGTTATGTATACAGTAAGTTTGGTCATGTCCCAAAGCCATGACTAAGTTGATTTCTATAGAAAACATAGTCACGGCCTAAAGTCATGATAAAGATTAATCATAAGAATAATAGTCACAGCTTAAAGTCATGACCGGGTTTGATTATATAGAAAACATGGTGACGACTATGGGCCGTGACCAAACGATTTTCTAATCGGGTGATGGTCACGGGTTTGGGCCATGACCAGGCTTGTAAATAGGGTCAGGGCTATGGGTCGTGACCATATCCATGACTATGGGAAGTCCGTGACCAGGCAGTGGGTCAGGGATTTGGGTCGTGACCACTGAAATTGGTCACGCTCAATTTGGTCTCGAACCAAATCCGCGACCCACACTGCCTGGTCAGGGATAAAGTTCGTGACCAATCGCCTAGTTTGGGGTAGTGAGGGGCGGTTAAGATGACTCCTAACTCTATATAATAGTGTGCCACATGGCAAGCGGGATGCCCCATACCCTATCTAGTAAGATAAGGACGATCAGAGTCCATGAAAAGTATAACCTGGCTAGGTCAAGAAGCACTGCTTTATTTTAACTCAAACTCTATAAGGATAGGATTTATCCAATTGTAACCCCTAACTCTACATAAAGGGAAACCCCATTGTGTAAGTGGGTGTTGTCATATAAAAATAGATCTACTAGAGTAAACCATGCCATCAAAGCCATACAAAAAAGTGAAAGTATATAAATAGAGTTAAAGAGAGATAACAAGTGATAAACATGATATTTAAAGTGGTTCGATAATGAAAATGAGCCTACATCCACTTTGGTCCCTTATTCTCATTATATACATGTAGTAGTACAAGTTTTGAGGGCCTTAGAGGCATAGAAGAGGAGAGAGATAGGCCAAATGCATCACATACAAGTTCTATGTTGAGATGGATGTAGCCTTATAACATAGGCTTAGGAGAGTCCGCAAACTGATGTGGCTCAGGTGATCGAAGTGTGTTCTCAGGTGTAGGGAAATAATGAAGAGTTTGGTAGAGCATCACTACTAAAACTTGTCGTCCTAAATGAAGAGGTGAGGACCTCTATTTATAGGAGTTTTTTTAGAGTGTCATGTTCATGGTGCATGTGATATATAGATAAGTATTGTTACGATGGAATATTTCAAAAAGGTAGATAGCTTCCAAGCGATTTACTGACATGTAAATGTCCACGGTAGTCACTACACCTGGGATGGGGTAGGAGGACACAACCTATGGCCTGTTCAACTTCTACTCTTGTTACATATATCCGCGGGCTATCGGTCATGAGCATAATGGCCTTGCCTTCTGCAGCCCTACTTTTTTATTATCCTTGTGTGGAATCCTTATCACGTGTCATGTGTTAATAGGCTAACATATTTTTAGTATAACATTATCCCCCAGGACTCAGTACTGAGAGGTAAGGGATTTGGTGTTGAGATTTATTTCTAGAATAAACTTATGTGTACCCTTGATTGGTACCCTCTAATAAGACAAGGTAGAAAGAGCTTGTACTTATTGTTGTGGGTCCTTCCAGGGTAATAAGTACAAACTTTTGTTTCCTTATCTTATTAGAGGGTACCAAATAAGAGTACCAAATGAGGGTACATGTAGTATTACACTTATTTCTATCCGCGAACATTTTCCCTGATGTCGTGTCCATATTTGAGGTGGCCTAAATTGTCCTCTCATGTTGAGGATGCGGTCTTGTACACATATGTACCATGGATGTCTCTTTTGACGTTTTAACATCTAATGTTCTCTGGCAAAATTGAGGTGAGGTCGTGGCCTCATTCCCTTACCCAAAGTGTTGAGATCTTTTCAAACAGGCGATTTTTAGGTGATTATTGTTTTCTTCTCCAACAACTTTAGGTGATTTTAGGTGACCTTTATGATGGGTTCTTATTCATTTCAGGTCAATTTTTCTTGATTCCCCCTTCGATTATTGCTTTGATTCACATCATAAACACATTTTTTTTTTCAATTTTCCATGCATATTTGTAATGTACAAATCGATTTAGGGCTTTCACTTTTTAATAAACTGCAATGAACTAGGGATTTAAATTTATGTACACAAAATAAGTTCAATTTTAGGTTTTATTTGGGTATAATTTGGAATGTGTTTTCATGTTTTTGGGATTTTGAAAGGGTAGAAAATTGATCAAACGAAGTGCTTAGGGTTTAAGTTTGGTTTGTGTTGGGTGTAAAACCATTTATGGGCTTGGTTTTGGGACAAGAATATGAACGACTATTCATGGGTGTTCTTGTCCTAGACCTCGATTTTTAGGAGTTTAAATCTTCGGGGATCAAAATAGTTGAATCGTTTGTGTTTATCCCCATAGGCCGCGGCTAGGTGTTCCCTTAGATAATTGGCTGCGAGCTTATCATTTTGTTGCGTCCTTTCCCATGATTGTGGCCTTAGTCCCGCCCTTGGAACTTTTTACCCTTAAACGAATTCTTATTAGCTTTATTAAGAACCAATCATATTTGATGTCGCGGCCTCTATTTAGGAGGTAATTTTTTTAACTTATGGATCCTGTATTTTGATCATAATGACTGTAGCCCTCTAACTATGGAGCCCCCTTTGCTTTTACAGGTCTTTATCGTGGCCTTATGCATTGAAATACTTGAGAATATTTGGAGGATTTATAGAAGAGACACTTTGGTGTTCCTCCTCCTGCGGTGTTGCACATCAAACCTTTGAATACAAGTGGAACGTGTAAGCTAAAGGTGTGTCCCACTTATGTGTGTATTGATTCTGACTATGCATAATTTTCTGATTGTGGGGGAAAATGGAGTCTATAGAGGGTAGTAACAGAGTTAAGGAGGATACCTGCTCCACTAATAATCAAATGCTTGTGTAAAGTACTATTGTGGACATAGCTGTTGAAGTTCATATTGCAGAGGAAAGGAACACTGAGGCTGGGCCTTTTAGCCATAGCACACAGCCTTTTAGGGATCTTACATCCTTGTATTAGGAATGAGGACTGGCTAGCCCATCTCGCTGAGGCCTGTGAATTTACGGGAGGAAGATTCTGCACCCTTCCCTCCGCAGACGAAAGGGCATGCTCTGCAATACCAAATGATGGGGTCTATTTCCCCTTACATGCCTTTCTTCTGGTGTTTTGGTTTATAGTTTGAGTGCCAGTTCAAAAAATATTAAAGGTGATGAACTTTGCCCTAGCCCAAGTTGACGCTAACGACTGGAAAGCGATCTTGGCGTCCTCGGTCATCTGGCAGAATAAGTTTGGGAGATATATAATTTTTATAGAGATCTTTAACTTCTACAGACCCAAATAAAACTCCATGGAGAACCCATGCTACTATTACGTGGGTCTGCGGAATGGAGATACATTTTTTATGAGGGGGTGGCCTTCTAGTACAAAATCTGGAAAGGAAAATATTTATATATTTCTAGGGCAACTTGGGAAATTCAACCCAATGAGTCTAAGAGAGATAAGGCTCATAAATTTCCCCGGTCTTGGGGATGTCCCCCAAGGAAGGTAACTTTAAATACTACTACGAACTTTAATTTTTCTCTTCTTGTTGCGGCCTTTAATTTTTACATGCTTTAAATTGCCAGTGTGGAGTGATTCATTTTGACACCCCTTTTTCAGTCTTTGCATGTTTGACCCCTTCTATATGTTAAAGGGTGAAAATTGAGACACAGTCTTAATCCCTGGGAAGGAGAAATATTTTCCTGTCATGGTGACTCTATGGGTGTTGTTTGAACTTGGTTACTGCACAACCCACTTTGTACCAATAAAGCAAGCTGTGGAAGATACTGGATTTGACTTAAACTTTTATTTTATGTAGTCTATTACTTTGTAACTAATGCTTTGCTACACAGGTATGACTGCAGAAGGTGAGCATGTCATGGAGATTGATCATGACCTACTCCTCTCAGAGATGGATGAGTTGGAGGAGAATGTCCAAGCCTTGAATCAAGAGCTGCGAAGAGCTAAAATCAAGAAGAGAAAGAGGGCGAATGAAAAAGATGTTGCCCTAAATGTTATTTTTCTGCTGCTACTGCTGCACAAGTGGAGGTTGTCGCCACGGACACTCAAATAGTAATGTTATCTGATGATACCGTGGAAAACATCACTGTGTCTAGTATATCGTCCCTAGATAGGGGAGAGACCATGGACCAGTTAACTCTACACACGTATCAATCTCAATATCCCCTTTGTGAATGACTGTTTTTGTTAGTGTCAATGTACCCACTTCGTAGAGCAGGATAAAAAGGGATGGAGGTTTTCGTCTGTGGCCTCATTTGAGGCAAGTAGATCATAAGTCTCCTGGGACACCACAACCACCTTAGTGCTATTAATGAGGAATTTCCTGAGACATGAAGACCTAAAATGCTTTTTTGATGAAAATATAGAGGATTTGGAGGAATACACACTTTACTGCCTCCTCAGGGTAAGCTATTGCACTATTCCTTTTTACTTGTTGCGGACTAGTTTCATTTATCTTCCTTTTAACACTTGCTTTTATATATCTCCAGGATACTAAGCCAATGATGAGACAGATGGCAAAATGTGAGGGGCTCTATAAGATTTATAGGGTCTCGAAAAGATCCCATCAGGCTCAGTTAGAAAGTGCCAAGACATCCTCCTTTGAGGCTAGAAATAAGTCTGCAGCTACTTCCTTTCAGGACTAGAGCCTTGATGCTCAGGCTAAATTTGAGGCTACTGATAGAGAAAAGCAAGAGGCTGATCTCAATTTCGAAGAGTTTGCGTATGTGATAAAAATATCACAAAACAAATGCTTGGAGGCTGCAAGGCAGCTCACGACCAATGGAGAAAAATTTGAAAACTTAATTTGAAAGCCCAAGGCCTAGTCTAAGACCATGATGAAGAGTTAAATATGTTAGCTGGTGATTACACTGCAACTTTATAAAAAATGGGTGATGACCATACCGTAGCCTTGAAGAAGGTTATTAAGGATGCTATGGCCCACTTTAAGACTTCTTTCTCCTATAGAATAAGGCATACATCCACGGCTATAAAGATATAATGCACAATTTTGTAAAAAAATTACCCTGATCCAAAGGACAATGTATATTCCTGACAGTTTACAAACATTGATCACGTGCTTTGTGTTGAAGAAATCGAGGTTATGGATGAGCTTGATTAAAAGCAAAGGGATGAGGTCACGGCTATTGGTGCTCAGGAGGCTGAGGCTTAGACGAACGCGAAAGGTGATGATGATGATGAAGAAGAAAAGGATGAAGAGTATTGATCTTTAAATATGTAAATCCTCTATTTTCAATCATATGATTATAAAGTTGTAACTTGTCAATTTATCTGTCCTCAATAATGAACATCTTATTTCCACAGTCTCTTCTAACTTGTTGCTTATTTTTTCAGTCATCTATAACTTGTTGCATGTTTTCTCAGATCTATAACTTCTATGCTTATATGTGCAACCTTGGTAGTTATGGCTATTTAACTGCTTAATTTCAGTCCACGGAAGTAATGAGATAGTATTTTTTAGGATGCTTGTTACAGATTTGATATGTATAATTGTCTTCTTTAACCTATGCAAACTTAGTTACCACTTAAGCGGATAGATTCAAGGAAGTGATTATAGATGTCGCGTACTCTAGGTCCGCAGCCCCCAGGCTTTGGGTTACTTTGCAAGGCTACAATCATCAAGCTAGTGTTAGTATTTTTTAAATTCTTTGATCTTCTGAGGTAATATTAGAATCCTCTCCTAATTAAGTTGGGGTATTATAAGCCACCCATGTGTTTCTTAGGGTATTATAATCCACCGATGGATTTCTTAGGGTATTATAAGCCACCCAAGTCTTTCTTGGGGTATTATAAGACACTCATGGCTTTCCTGGGGTATTATAAGCCACCTGAGGCTTTATTAAGGTAGTCTAATCCACCCATGGCTTTCTTGGGGTATTATAATCCACCCAAGACTCTTGGACTATAAGACACTCAAGGCTATCTTGGGGTATTATAAGCCACCCAAGGATGTCTTAGGGTACTAAGAGCCACCCAAGGCTATGCTGGGGTATTAAGATCCACCCTAGGCTATGTTGGGGTATTATGAGCCATCCAAGGCTATGTTGGGGTATTAGGATCCACTCAATGCTCTTTTGTGCTATTTAGAGTTAGCATCAAGTCTTTAATAGGGTAACTACCATCGTAGAGTATCCGATCAAAACAACTAGCACAAGGTTCTTTCTAGTTTGGATCCCAATGTGGACTAAATCTGATTTCTTAACTTAGGTTTTGCTCTTTTCTAAACTTTGGTTAAGATATATTCCTTAGAAGTCTGGTAGACCTTTTTTCTACCTATTAAGCTACCTTCCTTAGAAGTCCACTAACATTTTTTGTCTCCCTTGTTGCGACCTATTTTATGTCCTGAGTGCCATTATCCTGGCCGCGACCTATTTTTTGGCCTGAGTGCCAATGTCCTGGTCTCATTTGAACCTGTAGGGAGAATTTACAAAGGCATTAAAGTAAAATGCAAAATTTTCATTGAAATATATGTTTAAGGAATATAAAATTGATAAAGAAGTTTTGGTTTTGCAATGATTGCAATAATACAAAATAAGCATTTGTTTAGTTAGAGGTTGCAGCTTGTATGGACTGCCACATCACTCCTTGTCTGATGAGCCTTTCGACCTCATTTTTAGGCCTACACACTTATATGTGGTGTGGACGTGATTGTGATAAAACTCGCACCACTTGTTGTGGTCTCTTTTGTGAGTTGGAGATTTTAACTTACCTGGCCATTTGTGAAGATTTTCCCCTTTGATGTTGGTTAAGGCATCCTCCAAATTATAGTTGAAAGGGGTGAAATCCTCATATAGATTTTGTGGTTGGTCATCATGCTTCCTCTTCTTTTCCACTGAAATTGTCATAGCCTCCCATTTAAGTGTCGCGGATACCATTTTAGACTTGGGGTCTTCGGCTCTTAATGTTCTGGAAAAGTCTGCGGACTCGAGCATCAGAATTCTCTGTATAATAAAGTTAATATGGCCTTAGAGGGAGGCCTTACCTTCATACAAATGGTTGATGTATCTCATCAAGTGGGTTACATCTTTAGTTTTTTGGATATTTGATCCTGAGTTGCCTTTCATTATTCCTCTCTAGGTCGTTAGTTCTTTAGAAAATATTCTTTGAGATGAACTGAACATGGTGAGATATCCAGGAATCATAGAGTAAGCGAAATCAAACATTAAGCAAAATATTAGCAATGGAATGCAGTCGTTGTATTGAGGTTGCATCTTATCAAAACAATATGGCTACAACCTGTCAGAATAACATGGGATGAGGCTGGGGCCTGTTAGAACAACATAGGACATGGCTACGGCTTATTTCCTTTACAAGGAGTTTTCCCACCATGAGTAAAATGATCGAACATGGTTTCTCTCCTGAGATGGTTCTATCTAGTGGTAATTTTTTTGGGTACACTCCCTTAGGCAAAATAGTAACTGAAATGTTAGTAAGTGCACCGTGGATGAAATAAGGAATATCGAACCCGATTTATGAAAAACTTTGTAGAACACCTCATTTTAACAGACAACACCAAATCGTTATCGTTAAAAAAATGGATCTACAAGAGTAGACTGTGGTATCTAAGCCATACACAACAGTCAAAGTATAAAAATAGAGTAAAAGAGAGATAACAAGTGATAAACACGCGATTTAGAGTGGTTCGGACATGAAAATGAGCCTACGTCCACTTTAATGCCTTATTCTCATTATATACATATAGTAGTACAAGTTTTTGGGGCCTTAAAGGCGTTCAAGAGGGGAGAGATAGGTAAAATGCATCATATACAAGTTTTGTGTTGAGCTCGATGCAGTCTTATAGCACAGACTGAGGAGAGGTCACATACTGATGTGGCCCAGATGAGCGGAGAAGGTTACTTGAGTATGTTCTCAGGTGTAGAGAGAGTGGTGAGTTTGGAAAATCTTTGCGGCTAAATACCATCATCCTAAATGAGGAGGTGAGGACCTCTATTTATAAGATTTTGGTGTGAGTGTCACATTCATGGTACAATTGATATATATATATATATATATAAGTACTATTGAGATGGAATCTTTCTAGAAGGTGGATAACTGGAAAGCGATTTGGTGACTTGTCTGCTCCAAGTGCAACACCCATGATCGGGTAAGAGGCTGCAACCTATTAAAGACATGGTTGTGTCTTTTTCGGCTGCTATTCCTTGTACATAAGTCGGCGGCCTATCTGAATCCCAGGCTGCGATCATGATCATAATGTCCTTGCCTTTTGCAGCCCTGCATTTTTATTCTTCTTGTGTAAGTTCCTTGCCACATATCATGTTCTTATAGGCAGACACATTTTAGGTATAACAGGGGGAGAAGAGGCTAGAGAAACACTCTCATGTTAATTTTATTAAGTTTATAGTGAAACTTCATTGAAGCCCCGTGAAAAAAAGTCATAAATGGTCGAACCACGTAAATCTTTGTCTCTCTCTTATTTATTTTTACATTCGTATCATGATTATTGGACACCCCCTTTGGGTGATTTTTTTACCACACAATTGACACCGTATTTGGGAATCGGCACAAAAATCCTTTATGTTGTATTATAAGGGACAAAGATGATTTGTTTGTAATCATCATCAACATCATGTCACCACGAATCCCATGAATATTCTTGCAACTGAATTTCAAATCTAGAGCGATAGAACATCTTACGCACAATCCAGATAGATAAGTTTATCCTATTTCTTTATCTTCTCTCGATGTATGCATATATTAACAGTCGCATGCACATTGGTCATGACTGTATATTGGTATAATATTATAAGTGATATCTCACTAAATAAAAACTTAGCTATATTGATTTCTTAATTCCTATCATATGTCTAATTTTTGCCATGATTTTAGAAGATGATAAACCCAAAAAGGTTTCTCTCTCACTAGAGACCTTTTCTGTACAAACATATATTTGATGCTCTAGGACCACGATTATGATTATTATCTATTGATTAAGCATAAATTCTTCCATATTTATCCCTTTAATTTAGTTACTTTTAGCACCTCGAACAATGTAATCGATTTGATTTTATCTCATAATCTTGCTACTAACTTATTCCAACGAGTACCCCGAGTTTCTGGTATTTCATACTAATTTTACAGGTATTCGATGTCAATAAAGAAAGAAAGAAATCGAAAGAATAGAGAAAGAAAATAAGGAAAGTCAAAAGGGCAAAGTTGTCATTTCTACGAGGAATTCATCCAAAGAAGACCTAAAGATATCAACTTTACAAGAACATAGGAAGAAACGGCACCTCAATCGGAGTTTCGGTGTGAAAGTTATAGGCAGTCAAAGATAGAAGAAAAAGTCAAAGATAATCGGACCGATCCGAAATGTAAACTTCCATTGAATCCCGGACCGAAGCCGGATCGAAGTTGAAGAAAAATAAAAGAACCGATCCATACCGGACCGATCTGGCCAGAAATAAAAAGAACTGATACGGATTCCAGTCGAATCGAACCGAAGGAGGACCGGACCGATCCGACTGTCGAATTTTGGTTTTTTACTCTTCCTCTAATGGAGAGTCCTGGTTAAGCTAAAAGTATTGGAGTCTTATAGGGTATTTAAACCCGGTTTATTATCATTCTAAAGGATAGAGAAATTATCTAATTTTTCACTTTTCTGTTAAAACCCTAATTTGAAGATTTATTGCAAAATTGAATTCCAAGATTGAAGTTTGTTCAGATTTCTATGATTACATGTAGTTTTAGTTGATGCTTTCAGTGATTTGGTAACGTAGTTTATTACTTTCTTCTTTATAATCTTCCTTCTACATCATTCTTCAATTCTCCCTTAGTGTAATCATGATTTCCTACAATTCAACACTCGTTTTCATTACTGTCATCATGGTAGGCTAGATTTTCGAAGGTCGAGATACATGGACTCAACCTGATGTGATAGTTGCATGTGTATAAAATTAATCCTCTAAATTTAATGATTATTTACGATCGTATTGCGTAGAAATATAAAAATTGTAGATCTTTGGATCTCGTTTGCTTCTGGGTAATCGGGATGCTTTAGAATGCAATTCGAGTGTAACTATCACAATACCGATTTACTCGTCCTCTGATTAAGTATGGTGCGGGATTGAACCTCATATACGTAATGCTTGGGAGTACGAAATTCTGGGTCTAATTAATCACTTAAATTTACGATTAGTTTTATATCTGTAATACACTAGGGTTGAGGGATTGTATTCCCGTCCTGTTTTCTTCATCATATAGTTCAATTTTCAAATCATTCATCATTAGTATTTTAGGTAATTTAGAGTAGTTTCATTCCACTCATACTTTAGTTCATTAGTTAAACATTTTCAAAATTGCATATAGTTGTAGCTATTTCACCATCCAATCACTTTTTCCTTTTCCTTTAGAGTCAGAGTTAGGATTCTTTCGTCTGTCCAACGTCGTTACAACTCTGTTGTCCTATTTCCCTGTGGATACGATCCTGACTTACCGGATTTATTACTAACGCGACAGGCTTGCACTTAAGCCTAGAGAGAACGTATATTATAGACACTTTCTGAATCGCGTCAAGTTTTTGGCGCCGTTGCCGGGGAACTAGGTAGACTTAGGATTAGATCGAGTCAATCTCAAACTTTGACCAAAAATTTCCAAAATCCAAAAACATATAAAAATTTGAAAAAGAACATAAAGATTCATCATCATCTCTCATAAGCCGTTAATGCAAAATTTTAAACTCACTCCAACTCCCCATAATACTACAACCCACATTCACGAAAATCCAATAGTTTAGTACGACCCTGATAGCCCTCACACTCCTAACACTCCATAATTTTGGGTTCCACCTCCCACACCGTCACACTCAATCTCAAATAACACTCTGTTTTCTCTCTTAGGACACACTTTAGAGCACGCCCCAAGCATACCAAGTGAGGATACCGAGTCATTAAATGAGAGAAATATGTCTCAACACGGTAGTGCATCCGCCGGTGAGGAAGAAACCTTGTATCACCCGTTGAGAGAAATCTTATATCCCGAGCGCACTATCACTCCGGGATGCATTATACTCCCGTATAATGCAGGGAAATTTCGTTTTAAAAATGGGATGATCCAGATGCTACCCCATTATCATGGTATGGATTCTGAAAAGTCATATCTTCACATCAGGGAATTTGAGGATGTGTGTGAAACTCCCAATGATCAAACTTTCACACAAGAGGTGATCGGCCTCAAACTCTTCCCATTCTAGCTAAAAGATAAGGCTAAGACCTGGCTATGGTCTTTACCTCCAAGTTCGATTGCATCCTAGAATGAGTTGCAATTTAAATTTCTCAAGAAATTCTTTCCTACACATCGAACAATCTCCATCAAGGCTCAAATTCAAGCTTTTCGATAATTGGAAAATGAGTCATTTCATCGATGTTACGAGCGTTTCAATGAGTTAATTACTTCGTTCCCCACATCATGGATTTGATACACCGCAACTCATTTCCTTCCTCTATAGTGGGTTGAATCTTAATTCCAAGCAACTTGTTGAAACCATGGGGAGTGGTCCATTTGTCGACTTAGATGCCCACGATGTTGAGCTGCACCTAAGGTATGTCGCTGAGACTACCCAATCCTGGGATATATCTGACCCTAATGCTCAAAATTGAAATTGCCAACTGACCACCACTCCATCGGCGTCTGACCTATTTTACATAGAAAAAAATTCTATGACGGACAGTCGATTAGACGTACTTGAGAAAGGAATGCGAGATGTACTTGAGGTATGTGGAAGAGGACCAATTGGATCTATCCCGAACCCCGTCGAGAAGGTGTGTGTGATTTTTTAGGCGGCTCATTCAACTGAGGAATGTCTGACTATACCCGCCTACAAAGTAATGCTTCAGGAGCAAGTCAGTGGTTTAGGAGGATTCAAGGGTAATTTCCGTGCACCGCACAAGAATTCTTACAACCCTTCACGAAAAAACCATCCTGATTTTAGATATGGGCAACAACATGCTGCAATGAATCCTAATTCACATGTTGCCCATCCTCCACCAACGCATTTTCAACAAGCTCCACACATGCAAGGCCATGTGCAAGCACCACCACCTCAAGGAACATATATCACTCCACCGCAGAGAACTCTCGAGGAAACGATGAACCAATTTATCAATAACCAGACTGCAGCCAATTCTAGATATGATTGCCTGATCGGTGACATAATTGCAAATATTTTAAAGATACAATCATCGTTGAGTGTCCAAGAGAAGGGAAAGTTTCCTTCCCAGGGCCAAAGACATCCCCAAGGTCAAACTAGTGTTAGATCCACCTCTATTGAACATTACGAGCAATGTTAAGCTGTGACCACTCTTCGTAGTGGGAGAGTCGTTGATTTATCACCTTCCCCACACGATACAACCAAAGACAATGAGATTTGGCCCGGCACGAAAGAGGCCGAAGATGTCCCCTTGAATGAGAGTGATAAAGAAGACACTAGTGAGCTCGAGGTGATAGTGAAACCACTCACGGTGGCACCTTTTCCTCAAAGGTTGATTCCTTCCCACAAAGGAAACCCCCTGATGAAGTGCTAGACGTACTAAAGCAAGTAAAGATAAATTTACCTTTCCTCGATGCCATTAAGCAAATTCCAGCTTATGCAAAAGTCATCAAAGACTTGTTGACAGTAAAGAGGAGGATGAAGGTAAAGAAAAATGTCTTTCTAGCACAGAACGTGAGCTCCATTCTACTTAACGATCTCCCGCCTAAATTCAAAGATCCCGGTGCACCCACCATTTCCTGCATCATTGGAGAAAATAAAATTGAAAAAGTCTTACTTGACTTGGGAGCAAGTGTCAATATCCTCCCTTACGCCATCTATAGGCAACTTGATCTGGGAGACCTTAAGCCCACAAGGATCACTCTCCAATTAGCAGATCAAACCGTAAAGATCCCATGAGGTGTAGTTGAGTACGTGATCGTCCAAGTTGACACTTTCTATTTCCCGGTAGACTTTTTCATTTGGGACACGGATTCCTCCTTAGCCTCGAGCAATCATGTTCTCATCATTCTTGGGCGCCCATTCTTAGCTACGGCTAATGCTATTATCAACACTTGGAATGGGCAGATGAAACTCACTTTTGGGAACATGACTTTAGAGACTAACATCTTCCATATAGCCCAACATACGGGTGCAAAAGATAATCTTCACGTGGTGAGACTAATCGACGAGATCATAGAGGAGTATTTTGAGGAAAACTATTATGGAGACGGCCTAGGGTCCTGTTTAGTGTCGAGCCACGAGAGTGAGGGGACGTACACCAAATTTTAGAGGGATGTTGAGGAGTTGAGAGAGTTACTTGATGAGAGAGCGTCAGACGAGGACGTGAGATATGTAAGTTGGGTTTCTAGATTCGAGGAGTTACCACCGAGGGATACACGCATTGACACTGATTAGGCATAAATTCTTCACATTTATCCCCTTAATTTCGGTATTTTTATGATCCCGTGAGGTGTAAATAGCTTGGATTTGTCTCATATTTATGCTACTAACCCTTTTTGGCAAGTATTTCATATTTTGTGTATCTCTTATGTCTTTTACAGATATTTCATGCAAGTTAGTGCCAAAGAGAACTCAAAACAGTGAAAGAAAACCAAGAAACGGGGAGTTAAATGGAATTTTCATAATTTTAAGCCTTAGTCTTGAGGTGGGGGTAACTAGAAAGTTGAATATCTTTCAATTACAAGAACACTAGAAAAAATGGCACCTCAATCCGAGCTACGGTGAAGAAGTTATGCCCATTTGAAGTTGAGAAGAAATCAAAGAAAAAAGTTGTCAGGCCCAAACCGAACCGAAGCTGAGGAAAAAGAACCGGTCCGCCCATTTGTCACGTTCCAGATCCGTTGCAAAATTAGTCACGCTTTCTAAGCGTGACAAATTGGGACCGATCCGGATCGGACCGATCTGAAATACAAAATTCCAGAGAACCCCGTACTGAAGACGGATCGAAGTTGATGAAAATTAAACAAACAGATCCGTATATTTAGTCACTCTCAAAATCTGTTATAAAATTTGTCACACTCTCTAAGTGTGACAAAGAGCCAGATACGAGATTTTTATTTTGTTCTTATCTTTTAGCCAAAAAAGTTTTGTGTTTTGTGGACTCTTCTAAACGACCTCTAGCTTATATATTTAGTCATTTGGACTATTTTTATAAAGATTTCATTGATGTAAAAGCTCCATAACAAGTAGGAACATCTAGGAGAAGAATTTATATACTTTGCACCATTAATTCAAGATCTTTTCCGGTTTTTCTTCAATCTTTGATTTCTTCTTGCATGTTCTTATTCTTCAATCTTGGTAACTTTTATTTCCAACACTTTTATTATTATTTCTCATGTTTAATCTCCCTTTCCACGCAATTATGAATTCATGCATAGTTAGGTTCAATATGTCTAACTAAATTGTTCATGGTCCGGATTCATGAACTCAACCGGATGTGGTAGTTGCATGTGTATAAAATTAATCCTCTAAATTTAATGATTTGATTATGACCGTATTGCGTAGAAACACGACAATTGTAGATCTTTGGATCTCATTTGCTTTAGGGTAAACGGGATGCTTTAGAATACAATTCGAGTGTAACTATTGAATTACTGATTTACTCGTCCTCTGATTAAGTATGATGCGGGCTTGAACCTCATATACGTAATGCTTGGGAGTACAAAATTCTGGGTCTAATTAATCATTTAAATTTACGATTAGTTTTATAACATCAATACACTAGGGTTGGGGGCTTGTATTCCCGTCATGTTTTCTTCATCATATAGTTTACAGTTTCAAGTCAATTATCATCAGTAATTTAGAGTAGCTGCATTTCATTCATACTTTCGTGCATTAAATAATTATTTTCAAAATTGCATTTAGTTGTAGCCAATTCTCAAACCAATCATCTTTTCCTTTCTTTTTAGAGTCAAAGTTAGGATTTCTTCGTCTATCCAACGTTGTTACAATTCCATTGTCCTATTTCCCTGTGGATACGATCCTAACTTACTGGGTTTATTACTAACGCGACAGGCTTGCACTTGAGCCTAGAGAGTACGCACTTCTGAGACACATTCTTAGTCGTGTCAAGTTTTTGGCGCCGTTGCCGGGGAATTAGGTAGACTTAGGATTAGATCAAGTCAATCTCAAACTTTGACCAAAAATCCAAAAACATATAAAAATTTGAAAAAGCACAAAAATAGTCATCATCATCTCTCACAAGCCCGTTAATGCAAAATTCTGAGCTCACTCCAACTCCCCATAATACTCCAACCCACATTCACGAAAATCTAATAGTTAAGTACGACCTTGATAGCCCTCACACTCCTAACGCTCCACAATTCTGGGTTCCACCTCCCACACCGTTACATTCAATCTCAAATAACACTCCATTTTCCTTCTTAGGACACACTTCAGAGAGCACTCCAAGTATACCTAGTGAGGATACCGAATCTTTGAGAGAGAGAGGCATGTCACAACACGGTAGTGCAGCTGCCGACGAGGGAGAGGCCCCGTATCACCCTTTGAGAGACGTCTTATATCCCGAGCGCACTGTCACTCCGGGATGCATTTTACTCCCGTACAATGCTGGGCAATTTCACTTCAGAAATGGGATGATCCAGATACTTCCCACTTACCATGGACTCGATTCAGAAAAGCCATATGCCCACATTATGGAATTTGAGGAGGCGTGCGAGACGCTCAGTGATCAAACTCGCACAAAAGATGTGCTCCGCCTCAAACTCTTCCACTACACCAAAAATAGGATTCTGGGATGGTTTAAAACTATGCCACATCAAATCTAGCACGGTTTTGAACTGTGCCAGAATCAGGTGTTCCAAAATGGGAATTTTTTTCTGGCACGGCTCAAAAGTGTGCCAGATTCAGCCAAACAGGAACACTTCTGGCACACTTTTAAACCGTGCCAGAATTTGATATTTCTGGCACACTTTTGGCACAGTTTTTAACTGTGCCAGATTCAACCAAACAGGAACACTTTTGGCACACTTTTAAACCATGCCAGAATTTGATATTTCTGGCACACTTTTGGCACAGTTTTTAACTGTGCCAGATTCAGCACAGTTTAAAAAAATTTGGCACAGTTCAAAACCGTGCCAAAATATGATACATTTTTGCCACGGTTTTGAACTGTGCCAATTTTTTTATTTAAAAAAAATTATTTGAAAGCACAAAATTCACAAATTAATAATATTGCGCGTTATTAATAAACTAATGTACATACAAATATCAAAATATTACAAGTCTTTAACAGCTCACAGGCCCAAAAAAAATTGGGCAAAGTTTCCTCTATTTTCTGGACATTCCAAAACCTGTCAATACAAAACCTGCCTAACATAAAGTCCGTACGGCCACAAAATATAACAATTAACTTACAAAAGCCCTCATGGCCATAAAAGTCAATAATAAAACAACAAAAGACCGTACGGTCATGACACAAAAAAATGGAATCATTAATAAACCTCTTGTTGTAAACCATTGAGTTCTTTGTGTGTTCCACGTGAATAAAAGCCAACGATAAACTGTTATCCTGCAAAAAAAATAGAATACAAAAAAGTTACGATATTAGTATACCAATAATTTACCAAAAAAAAATACCCAAAACAAAAAAATGACATATATGAGTGGAAATTATCGTCATACTCACAAACCGGGAGACCCGGGACTACGCGGTCAGTTCCTACAAGTTATATTGGTCCCGTGGGAGGTGTTCGTGCCTCCTACGGGGTCGATTGGGCGTCTGTTTGGGTTTTCACCCTTTAACGGCCTATTTTTAACACTAAGTGAGATTTTTGCAAATTATCGTCATACTCTCAAACTGGGAGACCCGGGACTATGCGGTCAATTCCTATAAATTACATTGGTCCCGTACGAGGTGTTCGTGCCTCCTACGGGGTCGTTTGGGGGTTGGTTTGGGTTTTCACCCTTTGACGTCTTGTTTTTAACTAAGTGTGATTTTTGCAAATTATCGTCATACACTCAAACTGGGAGACCCGAGACTACGCGGTCAGTTCCTACAAGTTACATTGGTCCCGTGCGAGGTGTTCATGCCTCCTACGGGGTCGATTGGGGGTCGGTTTGGGTTTTCACCCTTTAACGGCCTGTTTTTAACTCTAAGTGTGATTTTTGCAAATTATCGTCATACTCTCAAACCGAGAGACCCGGGACTATGCGGTCAGTTCCTAAAAGTTACATTGGTCGCGTGCGAGGTGTTCGTACCTCCTAAGGGGTCGTTTGGGGGGCGGTTTTGGTTTTTACCCTTTAACGGCATGTTTTTAACTCTAAGTGTGATTTTTGAAAATTATCAACATACTCTCAAACCGGGAGACCCGGGACTACGAGATCAGTTCCTACAAGTTACATTTGTCCCGTGCCTCCTACGGGGTCGTTTGGGGGCCGATTTGGGTTTTCACCTTTTAACGGCATGTTTTTAACTCTAAGTGTGGTTTTTACAAATTATCATCATACTCTCAAACCGTGAGACCCAGGACTATGCGGTCAGTTCCTACAAGTTACATTGGTCCCGTGCAAGGTGTCCGTGCCTCCTACGGGGTCGATTGGAGGCTGGTTTGGGTTTTCACCCTTTAACGGCCTGTTTTTAATTGTAAGTGTGATTTTTTCAAATTATCATCATACTCTCAAATCGGGAGACTCGGGACTACGCGGTCAGTTCCTATAAGTTACATTGGTCCCGTGCGAGTTGTTCGTGCCTCCTACGGGGTCGTTTGGGTTTTCACCCTTTAACGGCATGTTTTTAACAAAGTGTATTTTTACAAATTATCGTCATACTCTCAAATCGGGAGACCCAGAACTACGCAGTCAGTTCCTACAAGTTACATTGGTCCCATGCGAGGTGTTCGTGCCTCCTACGGGGTCGTTTGGCGGCTGGTTTGGGTTTTCACCCTTTAACGGCATGTTTTTAACTTTAAGTCTGATTTTTGAAAATTATCGCCATACTCTCAAACCGGGAGACATGGGACTACGCGGTCAGTTCCTACAAGTTACATTGGTCCCGTGCGAGGTGTTCGTGCCTCCTACGAGGTCATTTGGGCGTTGTTTTGGGTTTTCACCCTTTGACGGCTTATTTTTAACTAAGTGTGATTTTTACAAATTATCGTCATACTCTCAAACTGGGGGACATGAGACTACGCGGTTAGTTCCTACAAGTTACATTGGTCTCGTGCGATGTGTTCGTGCCTCCTACAAGATCGATTGGGGGCCAGTTTGGGTTTTCACCCTTTAACGACATGTTTTTAACTCTAAGTGTGATTTTTTCAAATTATCATCATACTCTCAAATCGGGAGACCCGAGACTACGCGGTCAGTTCTTAAAAGTTACATTGGTCCCGTGCGAGGTGTTCGTGCCTCTTACGGGGTCGTTTTGGGGCTGATTTGGATTTTCACCCTTTAACGGCTTATTTTTAAGTTTAAATGTTGATTTTTGCAAATTATCGTCATACTCTCAAACCGGGAGACCCGAGACTATGCGGTCAGTTCCTACAATTTACATTGGTCCCGTACGAGGTGTCCGTGCCTCTTACGGGGTCATTTGGGGGTCGGCTTTGGTTTTCACCCTTTAACGGCATATTTTTAAGTCTAAGTGTGATTTTTGCAAATTATCATTATACTCTCAAAACGGGAGACCCGGGACTACGCGGTCAGTCCCTACAAGTTACATTGGTCCCGTGCGAGGTGTTCGTGCCCCCTACGGGGTCATTTGGTGGTTGGTTTGGGTTTTCACCCTTTAACGACTTATTTTTAAGTTTAAGTGTAGATTTTTACAAATTATCATCATATTCTCAAACCGGGAGATCCGGGACTACGCAGTCAGTTCCTACAAGTTACATTGGTCCCGTGCGAGGTGTTCGTGCTTCCTACGGGGTCGATTGGGGGCTGGTTTGGGTTTTCACCCTTTAACGGCATGTTTTTAACTCTAAGTGTGATTTTTGCAAATTATCATCATACTCTCAAATCGGGAGACCTGAGACTATGCGATCAGTTCCTATAAGTTACATTGGTCCCGTACGAGGTGTTCGTGCCTCCTACAGGGTCGTTTGGGGGCCGGTTTGGGTTTTCACCTTTTAACGGCTTGTTTTTAACTCTAAGTGTGATTTTTGCAAATTATCGTCATACTCTCAAACCGGGAGATTCGGGACTACGCGGTCCGTTCCTATAAGTTACATTGGTCCCATGCGAGGTGTTCGTGCCTCCTACGGGGTCGTTTGGGGGTTGTTTTGGGTTTTCACCCTTTGACGGCTTATTTTTAACTAAGTGTGATTTTTGAAAATTATCGTCATACTCTCAAACTGGGAGACCCGAGACTACGCGATCAGTTCCTACAAGTTACATTGGTCCCGTGCGAGGTGTCCGTGCCTCCTACGGGGTAGTTTGGGGGCGGATTTTGGTTTTCATCCTTTAACGGCATGTTTTTAACTCTAAGTGTGATTTTTGCAAATTATCGTCATACTCTCAAACCGAGAGACCCGGGACTACGCGGTCAGTTTCTATAAGTTACATTGGTCCCGTGTGAGGTGTTCGTGCTTCCTACGGGGTCGTTTGGGGGTCGGTTTGGGTTTTCACCCTTTAACGGTATGTTTTTAACTCTAAGTGTGATTTTTGTAAATTATCGTCATACTCTCAAACCAGGAGACCCGGGACTACGCGCTCAGTTCCTACAATTAACATTGATCCCGTGCGAGGTGTTCGTGCCTCCTACGGGGACGTTTGGGGGCTGGTTTGGGTTTTCACCCTTTAACGACATGTTTTTAACTCTAAGTGTGATTTTTTCAAATTATCGTCATACTCTCAAATCGGGAGACCCGAGACTACGCGGTCAGTTCTTAAAAGTTACATTGGTCCTGTGCGAGGTGTTCGTGCCTCTTACGGGGTCGTTTTGGGGCTGGTTTGGATTTTAATCCTTTAATGACTTATTTTTAAGTTTAAATGTTGATTTTTGCAAATTATCATCATATTCTCAAACCGGGAGACCCGAGACTACGCGGTCAGTTCCTACAAGTTACATTGATCCCGTACGAGGTGTTCGGGCCTCCTACGGGGTCGTTTGGGGACTGGTTTGGGTTTTCAACCTTTAATGGCTTATTTTTATGTTTTAGTGTTGATTTTAGCAAATTATCATCATATTCTCAAATCGGGAGACCCGGGACTATGCGGTCAGTTCCTACAAGTTACATTGGTCCCGTACGAGCTGTTCGTTCAACCTATGGGGTCGTTTGGGGGCTGGTTTGGGTTTTCACCCTTTAATGGCCTGTTTTTAAGTCTAAGTAAGATTTTTGTAAATTTTCGTCATACTCTCAAACCGAGAGACCCGGGACTACGCAGTCAGTTCCTACAAGTTACATTGATCCCGTGCGAGGTGTTCGTGCCCCTACGGGGTCGTTTGGGGGATGGTTTGGGTTTTCACCCTTTAACGGCATGTTTTTAAGTCTACGTGTGATTTTTGCAAATTACCGTCATACTCTCAAATCGGGAGACCTGGGACTACGCGATCAGTTCCTACAAGTTACATTGTCCCCGTGCGAGGTGTTGGTGCCTCCTACGGGGTCGTTTGGGGGTTGGTTTGGGTTTTCACCCTTTAACGGCATGTTTTTAAGTCTAAGTAAGATTTTTGTAAATTATCGTCATACTCTCAAACCGGGAGACCCGGGACTATGCGGTCAGTTCCTACAAGCTACATTAGTCCCGTGGGAGGTGTTCGTGTCTCTTACGAGCCGTTCTGGGGCTGGTTTGGGAAAACTACATGTTTTTAATCAATTTAAAATGTTTATTGATTTTAGAAAATTTTGACATAGTTTCGTTTGTTTATTCATTAAATCCAACCCGTTTTAACATTTGAAAGAAACTCAACAGCAGCAGAAAATTCCAAAACCAAACCACCAGCAAATCCCTTCCACCAATTTAACTAAATAAGCTCATTAAGTTAACCATTTTACGTTTGGATACTTGTCGCTATTTCAGACCATTTTTCTATTTAATGCTACTATAAATTTTAAGAGAATTTGAGACTAACCAAATTTCATTTGCATTTAGATAGTCACCCGATGAACTCTTCGTGCCATGACTTCTTGAAAGTATCCCATTTTGGTCCAAAAATGTCTGCAAATTCTCAAATCTTCTATTCTGAGCGGCATTTAGTTGTTCGTGAGACGATATCTTATCTTTCAAGTTTCTCAGCTCTTCATTATGAGATCGAGTCTATGCTATGACTGTTGAAGTGTCAGAAGACTTATATTAAAAGGTTTGTCTTATAAAATACAAAAATGATAAAAGGGGGAAAGAACTGAAACATACATGTGTATCCTTGCACTTATCATTCATTAAATCACCCTTTCTCTTACTCCAATGAGATGTCTTGAAGAATTCCACGATTCTAGGTTTCACATCAGTTTCATGCTCCTGAATTCAAAATCAATGAATGAAAGAATATAACCATACTAGTTGATGATGCGGGTAAAACATGTCTAATATGCTCAATATTGTATAAATCAAACAACACACATGTATTATGTTTGTCACCAAGCACGATGAAAATTGCTATTAAGATATTACTCAAAATCCATTGACAAAATTTATGTTATAATGCCTGTGTTTTAACTTTTAATATGTCATAATAGATCATAGCTTACCACCTTTGTTGTGGCTATCATTATATAGTCATCCCACCTCAGATACTTCCTCGCTTTTCCCCTTGAAGCATAGTACAAACTTGATGCAACATCAACTCCAATTAACGAATTAGCATAACGCTTACAGTCCGAGTAGGCAACAAATTATCAAAATGAATCACATATTATTTCATTTCTCATAATGCCCCCACCCCCACCCGACCCCCGGATAGTAAAGATGGATGAGCCATACATATTGTTTGATAAAATGACTCAACCACATAAAAAATAAGGAAATTTTCTATTGATTGTGTTTGAGCCAGGTGGTAGTTGATTGTTTTAAATTCCATCCTTGGAATAAGGATGTCTTAAAGGGGATCAACAAAAGGTTTTAGGGACCTTATCTTTTACTCCTTGATCCGAGGAAACACATTGTCAATGTATAACTGTGCGGGAGCATACTTGGGAATGTTTTTTACTATCGATTTAGTATGCATAACAAAAGATTTTTGAGAAATATAAATTGGAGTTGAAGTGCACTGATAGTAAAATAATCAAGGACCTTCACTAAATGAGGATGCCGAATGATCTCAAATAGTCCAAGACATCATTGCTTCAAGACAGTGTTGTTAGCTAAGGACAAGCCATTGTTGAAAAAATGTTAATATCTGCCTTTTTAGAATGTCAGATAAATGAGTTACCAACAAATTCACACCATGACTATAAATAAGAAATTTCTACAGCTACAATTAAAAATACACGTGATTTGAATATAAGTCTTTACCAGTTGTTAGCTAAGGCTATAAAAAAGAAATTACTTTTTTTAAAAAGAGATGCATTTTAAATGTAGACACTCAAAATCTAATTTAATAACTAAATTTACATTACCAGTAAATAATTTATGGGGGGAAGAATGTAAACGAAGTTAATTTTCTTGATGCTCTCTCTAGATTACCACCCAAACCACACCAAAAATTTGGATCCGACTATGTTATGCCTGAAATGAAACTCTTTAGGCCTGTATTAAAACAGGAATCTATTGCTACAATTATACACATTAGAATATTCACTATCCTTCCCAGACATGATATTCAAATCAGTAAAATAATACCTTAAATTCATTGAAGATCCAAATTCGAACTTGCAACTATGCAAAAATCAACACCAAATATAGATATCCAAAACATAAAAGACATGACAATTTCTTACCAAGATTGCAGCTATGCAAGCCTCAGTTCAAGATCCGAACAAAAAGAGTATCCGTACCTTTGAAGCGGCACATTTTGTCAAACACATGTGGTTCAACTTACGTGAAACAATGTAACTTAAAAAATGACTTTTTAGCAACAACAAGACTATTAAGACAATTAACAAAACTAAGAAATTATCACTTAAAAAAGTAGTGAAGTGATAACTCATAATACTTGAACCCCAATCATGATAAATTTCCACTAATACTTGAAACTCCATCAACCCCTAAAACATATGTGTCCTCAAATCATGGTAAAATTTACAATAGAATCATCAATGTCAAAAGATTTCCTTAGCAGGCTAAGAAAATCTAAACAAAATCCAGCCCCAACAAACTATTGTTTATTATTCACATTGAGAAAAAAATACTCTAGATGAAGAAAAAAAATTTGTGTAGCAGCAAGCATAACCTAAAAAAGTCTAGATGCATGTAGAAACAAGCATAACTTAAAAAAAATGTGTAGCAGTAAATATAACCTAAAAAATTTGTATAGCACCAATTTCAAAACCTCAAACAAAAAACGCATAACCTAAAAAAAGTACCTGCGCGAAAGGTTAGCAGCCAGCAGCGATGGCCACACAAGGGGTGCAACCACAATCCCAATCAAATCTTCGATCTAGGATAAATTGAACATCATCAAGTTCGACAGAAAAAAAAGGAGAGAGGTTCGTCGTTCGACACAAGGGGTGCAACCACAACCCCAATCAGACCTTGACAGAAAAAATGCATAACCTTGATTGGGTATGAGATCTTCGTCGATCTATATAGCGAGAAGATGGTGGTGTTCGTGGATGAAGATGGGGGGGGGGTGGTTCCGCGATCTCTATAGCAGCAGGAGAGAGAGACGAGATTGGAAGAGAGTGAGTGGGAGAGGAAACGGGGTAAACGTCTAAATGGCTCCAAACGAAAAGTGATATTAATTTTAGTATTGGCTTGCTTTAGTTAACTTTTTAGATTTGATACATTTTTGGCACAGTTTTAAACTGTGCCAAATTCTGGCACGGTTTAAAACGGTGCCAGATTATTGATAAACTGTGCTAGATTTTGGCACAGTTTTAAAACATGCCAGATTTTTCTTGTCCAAGCGTGCCAGATTAGCATTTTTGGTGTAGTGTTCCCATTATCGCTAAAGGATAAGACTAAGACATGGCTATGGCCTTTACCTCCAAATTCGATTTCATCATGAAACGAGTTACAATCTAAATTTCTCAAAAAGTTCTTTCTGCCACATCGAACGAACTCCATCAAGGCTCAAATTCAAACTTTCTGACAATTAGAAAATGAGTCATTCGAACGATGCTACGAACGTTTCAATGAGTTAATTGCATCGTGTCCCCATCATGGTTTTGATAAAACGCAAATCATTTCCTTTATCCATAATGGGCTGAACATTAATTCCAAGCAACTTGTTGAAACCATGGGAAGTGGTCCGTTTGTCGACTTAGACACCCACGATGCTGAGCTTCATCTGAGGTATGTCACCGAGACTACTCAATCTTGGGATACATCTGACCCTAATGCTCAAAATCGAAATCGTCAAGTGACCACCACTCTATCGGCGTTCGACCTATTTCATGTAGAAAAAATTTCGATAGCGGACAGTCGACTCGATATGCTTGAGAAAAGACTGGGAGACCTATGTGAGGTATATGGAAGAGGACCAAATGAATCCATCCCAAACCCTGTTGAGAAGGTGTGTGCAATTTGTGAAGCGGGTCATTCAACTGAGGAATGACCGACTATACCCGCCTACAAAGTGATGCTTCAAGAGCAAGTCAGTGGCATAGGAGGCTTTAAGGGTAATTTCAGTGCACCGTACGGGAATTCTTACAAGCCTTCATGGAAAAACCACCCTGGTTTTAGCTATGGGAAACAACATGCTGCGATGAATCCTAATTCACATGTTGCCCCTCCTCCACCGTCGTATTTTCAGCAAGCTCCACACATACAAGGACATGTGCAGGCACCACCACCTCAAGGAGCATTGATCGTGTGGAAAACCGAGCGTTCGTGTAATACGCTAGTCGTTGTTATCCGCTTCCAACCACAATACAAAAACCTAAACTATAACTACACTCTTGTGGAGTATAGTGGCTAGTCTGGGTATCGAATCCTCAGGGAACTAGGACGAGTGAACGTAACGACGTTAGATAGACAGAGAAATCCTAACTTTGACTCTAAAGAAAAAGGAAAATTGATTTGGTTTTGGGAATGATTAAACTAGGTGCAAATATGAAATTATGAAAAGATGCAATTATACTAATTTACCTAAAATACTGATGAAAAAATGATTTGAAACTTTAAACTATGTATGAGAAAAATAGGACGGGAATACAATCCCCCAACCCTAGTGTATTGCAGTTATAATACTAATCATAAATTCAACTGATTGATTTGACCCGAAATTTAGTACTCCCAAGCATTACGTATACGAGGTTCAAGACCGCGTCATACTTAAACTGAGGATGAGTAAATCGGTATCGCGATAGTAACACTCGAATTGTATTCTAAATCATCACGGTTAACCAGAGGCAAACGAGATATAAAGACCTACAATTGTTATGTTCCTACGCAATACAGTCGTATTCAATCACTAAATTCATAGGATTAATGTTATACACGTACAATTAACACATCAGGCTGGGTTCATGTACCCCGCCCTTAGAAAATCTAGCCTAGCATGATGAAAGTGATGGAAACAGTGATTGATGTGCAGAAATTCATAATTAATCTAAAGTAAACTTGTAAATTGACGTAGAATAGAATTAATAAGAGAGAATTACTCACTAATTTTTACCAAGGCAGTAACAACAGCAATGAATAAAACTGATAATCAAAGAAATTTTGAATAAAGCTTCAATCTTGGAATTAAATATCGAATTTTTATCTAAACTAGGGTTTATGGAAAAAAATAGAAAACTATCTAAAATCTCCTATAATCTCCATGTTAAGAATGATAATACAATGGGTTTATATACCCTACAAGACTCCCCGAATTTTTAGCAGCACTAGGACTCTCTATTAGAGGAAAATTAGAAAATTAAAACTGCGACAGGAGGACCGGTCCCCCTCCTCCCCCGGATCGGTCCCAGGGCGGACCGGTTCTTTTAATTTTTGGGCGGACCGGTCCCATGGCAGACCGGTTCTTTTTATTTTTTCCTTCTTCGGTTTGCTTGTGATCCGGGGTCTTCTGGAGTTTGGCAAAGCGGACCGGTCCGGGGTAGGGGCGGACCGATTCTTTTAATTTTTGGGCGGACCGGTCCCAGGGCAGACCGGTTCTTTTAATTTTTGGCGGACCGGTCCCAGGGCGGACCGGTTCTTTTAATTTCTGGGCGGACCGGTCCTAGGGTTTGACGGCTTTTTTTCTTGGATTTTTTCTCAACTTCAAATTGGCATAACTTCTTCACCGTAGCTCGGATTGAGGTGCTGTTTTTTCCAGTGTTCTTGTAATTGAAAGCTCTTCAAATTTCCAGTTGGCCCCACCTCCGGACTAAGGCTGAAAAATTACGAAAATGCCCTTTAACTCCCCGATTCGTGGTTTCTTTCACTATTTTGAGTTCTCTTTTCCATCTTTCTTGCATGAAATACCTGTAAAACACATAAGAGATACACAAAATACGAAATACTTGCCAAAAGGGTTAGTATCATAGATATGAGACAAATCCAAGCTATTTACACCGCACGGGATCATAAAAATACCGAAATTAAGGGGATAAATGTGAAGAATTTATGCCTAATCAAGCATACATCCCTCCATTGCGGAGAAGTCTTGAGGATACGATCAACCACTTTATCAATACCCAGACTGCAACTAATGCTAGGCATGAGCGCATGATGAACGACATGAATGCAAACATTTCACAGTTGCAATCATCATTGAGTATCCAAGAGAAGGGTAAGTTTCCTGCCCAGGGCCAAAGACCGACCCAAGGTCAAACTAGTGTTAGATCCACCTCGACAGAACATCAGAAGAAATGTCAAGCTGTGACCACTCTTCGTAGTGGGAGATTCGTTGATTTATCACCTCGCCAACACAACGCAACCAAAGACAAGGAGATTTCGCCCAACACGAAAGAGGCCAAAGATGTCCCCTTGAAGGAGAGTGATAAAGAGGACACTAGTGAGCCCGAGGTAGTAGTGAAACCACCCACCGCGGTATCGTTTCCTCAAAGGTTGGTTCCTTCCCACAAAGGAAACCCCCGTGATGAAGTGCTAGACGTATTAAAGCAAGTGAAGCTAAATTTACCTTTCCTCGATGAGATTAAGCAAATTCCAGATTATGCAAAAGTCATCAAAGGCTTATTGATGGTAAAGAGGAGGATAAAGGTAAAGAAAAATGTCTTCCTAGCATAGAACGTGATCTCCATCCTACTTAACGATCTCCCGCCCAAATTCAAAGATCCCGGTGCACCCACCATTTCCTGCATCATTGGAGAAAATAAAATTGAAAAAGCCTCACTTGATTTGGGAGCAAGTGTCAATATCCTCCCTTACGCCATCTATAGGCAACTGGATCTGGGTGACCTCAAGCCCACAAAGATTACTCTCCAGTTAGCGGATCGAACCGTGAAGATCCCAAGAGGTATAGTGGAGGGCGTGATCATCCAAGTTGACACTTTCTACTTCCCGGTAGACTTTGTTATTTGGGACACGGAGCCTTCCTTCGCCTCAAGCAATCATGTTCCCATCATTCTTGGGCGCCCTTTTTTAGCTACGGCTAACGCAATCATCAATACTCGGAATGGAAAAATGAAACTCACTTTTGGGAACATGACTTTAGAGACTAACATCTTCCATATTGCCCAACAGACGGGGGAAGAAGATGATCTTCACGCGGTGAACCTAATAGACAGATCGTAGAGGAGTATTTTGAGGAAAATTATTATAGAGATGCCCTAGGGTCTTGTTTAGTATCGAACCACGAGAATGAGGGGTACCACAAGAGAGAGACGTTAGGGGTGTGCCTTATGTCATCGAGTAATAGCGGTAGTTGTGATGATGAGAGAAAAACGGGGGAGATGTGTGTAGTGACCGCGATTGAGAGAGAGGCAAATGGGTTAGAAGAGAGAAAAATAGTGGAGTTAGAGATCGAGCAAGTAAGGAAGGACGTAGGCACTACTCGAGAGAGAGATCTAGGGGACATGAGCATGGAAGAATTTGAAAAAAAAATTCGGTCCAGTGGATGAGAGCCTTAACGACGAAGTCCAAACTCTATTGGATTCATGTAGTCACCTAGAAGAAAGCGAATGGAAAGATAAAATAGAGGAATTCCTTCTTTGTGACCATACACCCATACCACTAGAAGTCCCGAAGGCTATTGAGGAGAAAAGTTGTGTTTCGTCCGACTTAGAGCCCGACCCATGCGTTTCAAAAATTAAAAGAAACTTAGGTGTTCCCTCTGAATCGGTGCACACAGGCCATGCTTTGAGTAAGCATCACAGGGATCCCTTTCCAAGTAGTCACGATGCGTCTCTCGGTCTTTCCCTTATCTATGGACGAGGTCCCAACTTGTTCTGATTATTAGTTTACGATATGAAGAAGGGAGAGATGAGGAGAGCATTGAACCCCGTGAGTGGGGTCGGGTGAGTTTGTGGAGAGATGAGAGGTCGTCGCACCCCCGACGCATATGGGGTGATTTTTATTGTATTATTGAGTCATGTGTTCGGGTCATTTAGTGTCTTTGTGAATTTTCTCCATTAGTTTGTTTTATTTATCGCACTTCTTATTTTGCCTTGTTTAGATTTTAGTCCTTTTTTCTTTAGGAAAATGCAAAAGTCTAAGTTAGGGGGGGTCACAAGTGCGTATTTCTGAAACTTCACAAATTTTCAAAAATGCCCAAAAATCTCGAAAAAATCATAAATTTTGAAAAATCCAAAAATATTTTTGTTCAAAATAAATAAAAATTGGAATTCAAATTTTAGAAAAATTTCATTAAAAGTCGGTGTAAAGTCTCAAGTTATAAAATTCAAATACACAAAGCCGAAATTGACCAAAGATGGAAATTGTGCAAAAATTGACGACTTAACGAATAAGTGTGGAGATTAACAAATCCGGTGAGATTCGAGCCTCTCATCTTTGTGAAAAATATAAATCAATCCAAGTTAATTGTTAACTCAAAGTTCTTTTCAGCGTCTAAAAAGTCATCGAGGATCTCAATCCTTTCATTTTGATCGGTTTTGATAAATGTGTGTGATATTGCCGTACATCAATGAACTCTTTATCAATCCAAGTTAAATTAATCTCAAGACGCATATGGTAATGCAATTAGTATTTTAGACAATGAAGTAGGCCCTCGTTTGTCACCCAAAAATATTAGCCATAAAAAGATGTGAAAAATTATCCCTTTGATAACCCAATTGAGCAGAATAAAATTTATACTTTCGTTTGACAACCCAAAAAACCCAAGTAGCCCGGAATTGCGAAAATAGAATATTCAATAAAGTTCGAAAAGTGCGTAAAAAGGGGCAAGAAAAAAATAGATATGCTCAACAAAAATAGTCAGAAAAGAAAAGAAGTGAAAAATAGAAAAAATAGAGAAAAAGAAGAAAAAAATGAGCAATAGCCCGAAAAAAGAACAAATGGACATCATAAATGACTTTTCCAATTCCAACCTTCCCTACCATTTTCATTTTATCCAATATACCTTAAAACTCAAAAAAGTCCTAACCGAGTCCAAATTGCGAAATTGATTACCGCGTGGAGAGCTAAGACACCAAAAGATAATAAAAAGAGATTGAATGCGTGAATAAGAGGCAATGTTCCTGTTTTGAAAAATCGTATTCCGTTGATGAGATCCTATCACTATAAAATTTCCGTCTTTCTACTTGTGTGCGTGACTTTGCATCCAATATATTTACTCTTTATATCACGCATACTAAGAGAATAGCCATAATCTGAGATATTCATTTGTGAGAGTATCCCGTGAGAATTTGAAATCAAAACGAATTTTCGGATAAGTAACGTAATGATCAATCGGTGAAAATTCGCGATTAAATTTTCGGCTTCGCACACATGCACTATGATTTGAGACCCTTGAGCATGACTTGATGATGATTATTTTCTGGGAAATTTTGAATTATACAATTTTTGCATATTTTGAAGTTTCTTTGAGTCGAATTTTGTGGGTATATTCTCTGCAAACCCTCACGAGACACAACTCGTCCAACTAGGGTAACCTAGAGGTTTAAAGGCTTGTTGCATATGCTAAATGCATTCGCTTGCCAGCGAAAGAGGTATTCTATCCCAATAAAGTTTTTGAAGGGTCCTTAACTCATGCTCTCTTTCTTTTACACTGCTCGGGATGCGCAAAGTTCTAAGTTAGGGGGTTTGATTAGGCATAAATTCTTCACATTTATCCCCTTAATTTCGGTATTTTTATGATCCCGTGCGGTGTAAATAGCTTGGATTTGTCTCATATTTATGCTACTAACCCTTTTTGGCAAGTATTTCGTATTTTGTGTATCTCTTATGTGTTTTACAGATATTTCATGCAAGTTAGTGCCAAAGAGAACTCAAAACAGTGAAAGAAAATCAAGAAACGGGGAGTTAAAGGGCATTTCTGTAATTTTGTAGCCTTAGTCTGGAGGTGGGGCCAACTAGAAAGTTGAAGATCTTTCAATTACAATAACACTGGAAAAAACTTCACCTCAATTCGAGCTACGGTGAAGAAATTATGCCCATTTGAAGTTGAGAAGAAATCTAAGAAAAAAAGCTCTCAGACCCAAACCGAACCAAAGCTGAGGAAAAAGAACCGGTCTGCCCATTTGTCACGCTCTAGATCTGTTACAAAAGTAGTCATGCTTTCTAAGTGTGACAAATTGGTACCGATCCGAAATACAAAATTCCAGAGAACCCCGGATCGAAGAAGGATCAAAGTTGATGAAAATAAAACGAACTGATCCAGATATTTAGTCACGCTCAGAATCCGTTACAAAATTTGTCACGCTTTCTAATTGTGACAAAGTGCCAGATACGGGATTTTTATTTTGTGCTTATCTTTTAGCCAAAAGAGTTTTGGGTTTTGTGGACTCTTCTAAACAACCTCTAGCCTATATATTTAGTCATTAGGACTATTTTTATAAAGAGTTCATTGATGTAAAAGCTCCATAACAAGTAGGAACATCTAGGAGAAAAATTTATATACTTTGCACCATTAATTCAAGGGCTTTTCCGATTTTTCTTCAATCTTTGATTTCTTCTTGCATGTTCTTGTTCTTCAATCTTGGTAACTTTTATTTCCAACACTTTTATTATTATTTCTCATGTTTAATCTCCCTTTCCACGCAATTATGAATTCATGCAACGTAGTTAATTCATGCATAGTTAGGTTCAATATGTCTAACTAAATTGTTCATGGTCGGGATTCATGAACTCAACCTGATGTGGTAGTTGCATGTGTATAAAATTAATCCTCTAAATTTAATGATTTGATTATGACCGTATTGCGTAGAAACATGACAATTGTAGATCTTTGGATCTCATTTGCTTTAGGGTAAACGGGATGCTTTAGAATACAATTCGAGTGTAACTATTGAATTACTGATTTACTCATCCTCTGATTAAGTATGATGCGGGCTTGAACCTCATATACGTAATGCTTGGGAGTACTAAATTCTGGGTCTAATTAATCATTTAAATTTACGATTAGTTTAATAACATCAATACACTAGGGTTGGGGGCTTGTATTCCTGTCCTGTTTTCTTCATCATATAGTTTACAGTTTCAAGTCAATTATCACCAGTAATTTAGAGTAACTGCATTTCATTCATACTTTCATGCATTAAATAATTATTTTCAAAATTGCATTTTGTTGTAGCCAATTCTCAAACTAATCATCTTTTCCTTTCTTTTTAGAGTCAGAGTTAGGATTTCTTCGTCTATCCAACGTCGTTATAATTCCATTGTCCTATTTTCCTGTGGATACGATCCCGACTTACCGGGTTTATTACTAACGCGACAGGCTTGCACTTGAGCCTAGAGAGTACGCACTTCTGAGACACATTATTAGTCACGTCAGACATACCCCAACCCAGTTATTTATAATTTAGTTTGAAATTCAAAGTGAGTTAAACCATAATTGCCTTAACCAAACAATAAACACAAGTATCCTTTCTCAATATCAGAATGAAGCCATAACACTAAAAACTTTTCAAATTTTTTAAAGTAATCGTGCTTATTCAAACTTGCTCAAAGGATAAGTAGGATTAAATTACCCCTTTTTAATTTGACCGAAATTATGGTTTTGCGCATCCCTTGCTAACCCCACCCGACCTCTTAGATTTGGTAGTGACATTTTATTTCCTGAAAAAAAAAATAACATAGGAATCGTGAGAAAAATAGCTCAGTGAATGCATTACTACTACACTAGTGCATAAAATTAAATGCAATAAGTCGTATCTATGTAACAATATAAAACATCTCAACATTTCTTGGCTGTTAATAAGCCATAACATCTCTTGGCTATTAATGAGCCATAACATCTCTTGGCTATTGATAATCCATAACATCTCTTGGCTATCATAAGTCATAACATCTTTTGGCTATAAATAAGCCTAACATCACTTGGCTGTTGATAAGCCATAACATCTCTTGGTTGTTGATAAGCCATAACATCTCTTGGCTATTAATAAGCCATAACATCTCTTGGCTGTTGATAAGCCATAACATCTATTGGTTATAAATAAGCCATAACATCTCTTGGCTATTAATAATCCATAACATCTCTTGGCTGTTGATAAGCCATAACATCTCTTACAATACATTCACATCATATCCATAATCAACTCAGTAAGTACGACATATCCTAACCATAATCAACTCAATAAGTACAACATATCATATCCATATTCAACTTGGTAAGTATGACATCTCATATTTGTAATCAACACGGTAAGTACAACATATAATATTCATAATCATCTCAGCAAGTACAACATACCATATTTATAATCAACTCGGTAAGTACAACATATAACATCCATAATCATATCAATAAGTACCACATCTCATATTTATAATCAACTCGACATGTACAACATATAATATCCATAATCATCTCAATAAGTACAACATCTCATATTTATACTCAACTCGGCAAGTACAACATATAATATCCATAATCATCTCAATGATTACAACCTCTCATATTTATACTCAACTCAGAAAGTACAACATATAATATCCATAATCATCTCAATAAGTACCACATCTCATATTTATAATCAACTTGGCAAGTACAACATATAATATCCGTAATCATCACAATAATTTCAACCTCTCATAATTATACTCAACTCGGCAAGTACAACATATAATATCCATAATCATCTCAATAAGTTCCACATCTCATATTTATAATCAACTCGGCAAGTGAAACATATGACATCCATAATCATCTCAATAATTACAACCTCTCATATTTATACTTAACTCGTCTTGTACAACATATAATTTCCATAATCATCTCAATAAGTACCACATCTCATATTTATAATCGACTCGGCAAGTACAACATATAATATCCATAATCATTTCGATAAGTACAACATCTCATATTTATAATCAACTCAATAAGTACAACATATTACATCCATAATCATCTCAATAAGTTAAACATCTCATATTTATACTCAACCCGACAAGTACAACATATAATATCCATAATCATGTATAAATACATCTTACTGGTGAGTACACTCACCTTGGCGACTTCCTGTGTTTTTCCCTTGCCTTTGTTTGGCACTGGTTCAACCAGTTCTTCTTCCTTTCACATATTCATTCTTATAATATTATTATCATCATAAGGGTGTTAACAATCCAAAGAAAACTTAACCTTAACCGAATTCATAAGCATCATAGCATCCCATTCTAATCATTTATCATAAATGAAGTCTCATTCAATTTCATGTTAAAATATTTAACATATCCCATCCATATCCCAAACATTCTTTAATTTATTCTTGGTAATCCAATTCTTATCATATAAGGTTCCCAATATAAAAGATAACACATCCTTTCAAGTTTCCTAGAGCAAGATGTGTCCATTTCTTTATTACAAATAAAACCTGCCCTATAGACTCTTTTATCATTTAGTCAACTTCGATGAATTTTCATAATTTGTATGCATCATAACTTCCTTTGATATTTCACCCAACATCCATAAACATATTGAACAATACAAAATTAAAGTTTCATAATTTTTAAGGTTCATTTTCTATGTCAAGCAAAACATCGAACACCTGGTGTGCATACTTACACCTTTGGGGAAGATTTGATATATGAACTTCAAATTGTCACCAAAGATTCATTTCTTGGTATTTTCACATAATATTCGTATATGTTATACATTTATGAGTCTATTTTCATATCCAACTTGAATTATTCAATTCTAATAAATATACAAAAATTTATAGAAGTTTGAATACACAGGGTTTCCAATCGAATCAATATACATGACTTACACGTTCAACATTGCTTAAACCCGCATCTATCCATACCTATACTTCAAAACATGGAAGTTTAGTAAACAAATGATTATTTATATCATTTTAAATCAATAATTTCAACAATATACAATATTTACAGGTAGAATTACCTTAGGTATGTTTTCGTAATTTCCTATGGATTTTTCTCCAATTTTTCCTCGCCTTTCTCTTATTAAACTTCCCGTTTCTCTCTCTTCAGGCCAAACTCTCTAATGGATGAGTTTGGTTGAAGAAGAAGGTCCTTTGAAGGGGATTAAGTCGGCCAAGCTCCCCCCCCCCCCCCCCCCGGAACTTCTAACCAATGAAATTCATCCATTTGTTATACATATAAGACAAAATATCACTTAACGAATGGACAGATTTGCCCCTGCTTCGTAATTCCAGTATAACTTCTCGCTCGGACCTCTGATTTATACACCGTTTGTTGTGTTACAAACTTAACTTATATATATACAACTATATAGTTTTCACCTCAAGTCAATTATTATATTATAGTGGCTAAAACTAGTCCCGAACTCGAACATTCCTACCGAAGACTTCACAAATTTGTGTTTGTGACTAATTCAATATTTCATAAGTTATGAAGGTAGGATTAGACTTAACACAATAACTTAACATTATATATTCTAATAACACATTATTCTCATCCCATACGGTAATCATGATTTAAACATGGTTTATCATAATCATATTCGGGTCATCACACGCATGGTTCCCTCCAGCGATAAATTTCCAACCCTCAAATTGAAGAAACTACCCTCCCATATTAAATAAGCATACCTAGGAGAGGACGAGACATTTCCTGTTGTTGTCTCCTCTAGCCTAGACAAAGAGCGGGAGGGTAAACTGTCGAAAATTCTGAGAAAGCACCAAGATGCTTTTGGTTGGTGTATTGCTGATTTGAAGGGGATAAGTCCTTTGATTTTCACTCACAAGATCCATCTCGAAGAGGATGTCAAGCCCTCGAGAGAAATGCAAAGAAGTCTAAATCCCAATATGAAATAAGTGGTGAGAACTGAAATTATCAAGTTATTGGATGCCGAGATTATCTACCCAATCTGGGATAGAAAGTGGGTGAGCCCTATTCAAGTTATCCCTAAGAAGTCGGGCATGATAGTGATTGAGAATGCTAAGGGAGAGCTAGTTCCCCAATGTACCACCACTGGGTGGCGCGTTTGCATTGATTAACGAAAACTCAATACGGGAATTAGGAAAGATCATTTCCCCTTACCATTTATTGATCAGATGCTTGAGAGAGTAGCGGGCCACCCTTACTATTGCTTCCTTGATGGTTATTCCGGATATAACCAAATTGAGGTAGATATACTTGACCAGGAGAAAAAGACCTTCACGTGCCCTTTTGGTACATTTGCCTACAAACGTATGTCATTCGGCTTGTGCAATGCACCCGCGACTTTTCAAAGGTGCATGTTGAGCCCATTTAGCGACATGGTCGAGAGAGGACTTGAAGTGTTCATGGACGATTTCAGCATTTTTAGCACCTCCTCGACCTTTGTATAGAAAAGCTGGAAAAAGTACTTGCCCAGTGTATGGAAAAGAACTTAGTGCTAAATTGGGAGAAATGTCATTTTATGGTCACTGAGGGAATAGTTCTTGGCCGCATAGTTTCATCCAAGGGGATAGAAGTTGATAGAGCTAAGATAGATGTCATAACCGATATACCACCACCAAAATTTCTCAAAGACGTGCGCTCCTTCTTAGGCCATGCGGGGTTCTATCGAAGGTTCATTAAGGACTTTAGCGCCATCGCTAGACCCTTAAGCAACCTACTCTGAAGGACACCTCATTTGAGTGGATGGAAGCATGCCATAATACTTTTGATAAACACAAAACCATGCTTGTGTCCTCTCCCATCATGCAAGTTTCGAATTGGACTTTACCATTTGAACTCATGTGTAATGCTAGCGATTATGCGATAGGGGCTGTTTTGGGCCAAAGAAAAGACAAATAGGCTCATGTCATCTACTACGCTAGCCGGACTCATACCGGGCCACAACTCAATTATTCTACCACTGAGAAGGAGTTACTAGCAGTAGTATTTGCCCTTGACAAATTTTGGTCCTACCTTATCGGTTCTGCCATCACTTGCTTCACCGACTACGCGTCATTGAATTACCAACTTGCTAAGAAAGACGCAAAGCTGCGTCTCATAAGGTGGATCCTACTCCTACAAGAGTTTAATCTCTCCATTAAAGATAAGAAAGGATTAGAAAACGTTATTGCCAACCACTTATCATGGCTGTCATATGACATGCCTAGTGATCCAATACCCATAGACGAATACTTTCTGGATGAGCAACTCTTTGCCACCTCTTCTTTGCCCTGGTTTGCGGATATAGTAAACTATCTTATCACGGGAGCCGTCCCTCCCGATTGGACACCACAAGATAAAAAGAGGTTTATTACTTGGTCGTGCATCTTTTTTTATAAATATCCCTTCCTATTTAAATATTGCGCCGACCAAATCATCCGACGATGTGTACCGAATGATGAGATCCCAAAAGTCATCTAGTTCTATCATTCGAAAGATTACGGAGGTCACTTTTTGACGAAAAGACGACCGTTAAGATCCTTCAATGCGGCCTCTATTGGCCACAATATTCCGAAATGTAAACAATGCTTGTAAATCTTGCAAAAGGTGTCAAAGGATGGGAGCTATTACCCGATGAGACATTATTCCTCTTACCCCCATACTCATTATAGAGATCTTCGACTGTTGGGGTATTGACTTCATGGGCCCTTCCCCCCTGCCCTTTGGTTTCCTATACATCCTTGTTTCGGTAGACTACGTTTCCAAATGGGTGGAAGCTATAGCAACCAAGACAAATGACAACAAAGTGGTGATTAAGTTCCTATAGGAACACATACTTTCACGCTTCGGTGCTCTGAAAGCGATAATTAGTGATAATGGCACGCACTTTTGCAATAGGCCATTCGAGAAGCTCATGAGAAAGTATGGCGTCGTTTACAAGGTTGGAACGACTTATCACCCATAAACGAATGGGTAGGCCGAACTAGCGAATTGGTAAATCAAGAACATTCTAGAAAAGACCGTCAATCCTATTCGGAAAGATTGTTCACTTAGATAAAATGATTCGGCATGGGCCTATCGTACCGTATATAAAAATCCGCTCGGCTTGTCCCCTTTCCGCTTTGTGTATGGCAAACCTTGCCATCTTCCCATGGAATTAGAACATAAGGCATATTAGGCGATTAAGGAGTTAAACTATGCCATGGATAAGGTTGGTGAAGCTCGCAAGCTTCAATTAAATGAGTTAGAAGAGATACGCAATGATGCATATGAGAACGCAAAAATTTCCAAAGAAAGGATGAAACTCACTCACGATAACATCATTCGCCGCAAAGAGTTTCTTCCCAGACAAAAAGTGCTTCTCTATAACTCTCAGCTTCATCTATTTCCCAGCAAGTTGCGATCACGATGGTCTGTCCCATTCGTTATAAAGAATGTATTCCCGCACAGAGCCATTGAGTTAGACGATTTGAAAGGGGAAAATAATTCAAGGTGAATGGACAACGCCTAAAGCCATATCTAGAGGCGTGTGTGGAAGAAGTCGACACCATTTGGTTGTCGAACCCCATTTATGGGGTAGAGTGAGCTGCTACAGTGAGGTCATCGCACCCCCGACGCGTATGGGGTGAATTCTTGTGTATAGTAGATGAGAGTCACGTGAGTAGTGAGAGTCCCAAGGATTAGGATACAATAAGGTTGGAGCATGCACATGTTACGGGAGAATGAGTCGAGTTGTTTTACCATAGGTATGGAGAGGGTGTTGATTCCAAAATTGGTAGGAAGGATTGTTGAGCTCAAAAAATTTTGGAGAGAGCGAGCACATTTAAGTTAGGAGGAGAAATCCTGCTCAATACAAGAACCGGACCGGTTCTTTTATTTTTGAGCCGGACCGGTCCGCCCCTGATCAGTTCATTTCCTTTACAGTTGGATTGATCCGATGATTAAAAGTATCAAAAATTAAAAGGCTCGGTCCAGTCCTGGAACAACCGGATCGGTCCAGTTTTCTACAGTCTTTCCTCCTTCCCTAGGTACACCCCCTTCTCCCCAATCCATTCCCTTCCCTCCAAATTCGTCCAACCACTTCCTCCCCTTCAATTTCCCTCCCAAATTCATCCCCTTTTCCCTCCCAACTCTTTCCCTCCATTTCCAAACCCTTCCCCCACTCCTCAACTATAAATACACACCCATATCCTCCACTTTTCTCCACACCTTCAACCACATCACCTCTCTATTCTCTATACCTATTTTTCTAACACCCTCTCCATGTCATAATGGCCTAAAGAGCTGCCCCAGTCAAATACGACTCAACCAAAATCCTACCATCCGGCCATGGTTATTTTCGCTCCCACTAAGAGGAGAATTGGTGCAATCATTTTTTTGGTCCCGATCGTAAACTCTATATGGAGCGCGCAGTCCAATGGACAGGGCTGCCCAATTCCGTCACTGCCCTCTTTATGCCTAGAGGTTGGTGTCGTTTCCTTAATGAACCATATGAAGCGATTTGGGCAGTCGAGGTACGCTCTATGGCTCCCTTGTTCAAATGGGTCAATTCGAGTCTCAAGCCTATGTCGATGGTAATGTCATTCCCTTCTCTTTATCCATTCTCGTTGCCAAGTTGGGAGAATATGACGTTCTGAACCCTCAAGACTATGCATACCCAAGGAATGTCCCCCGGTAGCCAAGGACCTGATTATGGAGCGAATTGTCCCCGACGTTGCGTGGAGGGGGGAGACTGTTCCTGTTGGCCAACTAAACGAGAAAGCACGCCTCACATTCCAAATTGTGTGTGCTAACATTTTGCAAACGTCTAACGATTCCGCAATACGTCCCCGTTAAGATACATTGGCATACCACCTCTTCGATCCCAACACTTCCATTAACCTGGATCTCACCCTATACGCTAACATTATCGTTGCAGCCATGGATGAGAAAGGTGCAGCACCACTTCCATATGCACGCCTGATTACCTCCATTCTCAAAGATGCTGGCATTGAGGCTCTGCTAGACCGTACCCGCCTCCCCCGTCCTTTTGGAAAAGGAACCCGCACTCGAAGTGCCAAACATCTAGCCATCCTTCGGTCAAAGCGCGAAAGTGATGATGAGGCTGATGCTACCTCAAGTGAGGAAGAGGAAGAAGAAGAATAAGGTGCTGATGTGGATATGGGAGAAGTGGGTGTTGATGAAGAGTCGGCCGAAGAATAAGAAGACCCAGATTTTGAATGGGCGGGTGGCGAGCTCACAAATGAATATCGTCTCTCGAGACAAAATTAAGCAACTTTATGACCAACTATCGACGCGATATAAGTATGATGCTTCGTTTCCAAGCGAACTTGTACAGACGCCAAGGGGATCCAAACGAGCCATTGCCATCTTACTTTTATGACCCTTATGGCCCCGACGCGCCCATCTCTTCCCACCCATTGCCCCAGTGAAGCTTTGTTGGTTTGTGGCAGTTTTCAGTTATTTGACGTAATCACATGGTTGTATGCTCTTTGCTGTTATTGTACCACAATCCTGTTATATAAAAATCTGCATTCTCTCCATTTGTTTGTTTTATTTATCGCATTTCTTATTTTGCCTTGTTTGGCTTTTCGTCCTTTTGATTGAGGACAATGAAAAAGTCTAAGTTAGAAGAGGTGATGAGTTCGTAGCTCTAAAACTTCACCACAAAATTTCAAAAATGCCCAGAAACTTTAAAAAAATCATAAAACTTTGAAAAATCCAAAAATATTTTTCTTCAAAATAAATAAAAATTGGAATTCAAATTTTTCAAAAATATCATTAAAAGTCGGTTTAAAGTCTCAAGTTGTAAAATTTAAATTACAAAAAGCCGAAATTGAACAAAGATGGAAATTGAGCGAACGTAGGCGACTTAACAAATAAATGTGGAGATTAACAAACCCGGTGAGATTCGAGCCTTTTATCTTTGTGAAAATTATAAATCAATCCAAGTTAATTGTTAACTCAAAGTTCTTTTCAGCGTCTAAAAAGTCTTCGAGGATCACAATCCTTTCATTTTGATCGGTTATGAAAAATGTGTGTGATATTGCCTTGAAAAACGTGCTAAAATTGATCTCTAAACTTAATTCATCTCGAAACGCATATGGTAACGCAATTAGTATGTTGGACAATGAAGTAGGCCCTCATTTGTAACCCAAAATTATTGGCCAGAAAAAGTAGCAAAAAATTATCCCTTTTGTAACCCGAATTGAGCCGAATAATTTGTCCTTTCATTTGACAACCCGAAAACCCCAATTGGCCCGGAATTGTGAAAAGGGGACAATCCCAGAAATTAAGTCCAAAAAGTGCAGAAAAAGGGGCAAGAAAAAAATAGATATGCTCAACAAAAATATCAAGAAAAGAAAAGAAGTGAAAAATAGAAACAAAAATAGAGAAAAAGAAGAGAAAATGAGCAATAGCCTGGAAAAAGCACAAATGGACATCATAAATGAATTTTCCAATTCCACCCTTCCTTACCATTTTCATTTTACCCAATATACCTTAAAACCCCCAAAAGTCCTAACCGAGTCCAAATTGCAAAGTTGGTTACCGCGTCGAGAGCTAAGACACAAAAAGATAAAAAAAAAAGATTAAATATGTGTAAGAGGCAATGTTCCTATTTTTCAAACCGTATTCCGTTGATGAGATCCAATCACTATAAAATTTCCATCTTTTTACTTGTGTGCGTGAACTTGGTTCCAATATATTTACTCTTTATATCACGCACACCAAGAGAATAGCCCCATTCCGAGTAATTTGTTTGAGAGAGCATTCCGTGAGATTTTGAAATCAAAATGAATTTTCGAATAAGTAACATAATGGTCAATCGGTGGAAATTTGCGATTAAATTTCCGGCTTCGCACACACGCACTATGATTTGAGACTTTTGAGCATAACTTGATGATGATTATTTTTTGGGAGAGTTTGAATTATACAATTTTTGCGTATTTTGAGTTTTCTTTGAGTCGAATTTTGTGGATATATTCTCTGCAAACCCTCACGAGACACAACTCGTCCTACTAGGGTAACCTAGGGGTTTAAATGCTTGTTGCATACGCTAAATGAAATTTCTTGCCCGCGAAAAAGGTATTCTATCCCAATAAAATGATTTTTAAGAGTTGAGCCTTGCTAGGATTCTTTTACACTGCTCGGGACGCGCAAAGTTCTAAGTTAGGGGGATTTGATTAGGCATAAATTCTTCCAAATTTATCCCTTTAATTTAGTTACTTTTAGCACCTCGAATAACGTAATCGATTTGATTTTCTCTCATAATCTTGATACTAACTTACTCTAATGAGTACCCCGAGTTTTTGGTATTTCGTACTAATTTTACAGGTATTTGATGTCAATAAAGAAAGAAAGAAATCGGAAGAATCGAGAAAGAAAAGAAGAAAAGTCAAAAGGGCAAAGTTGTAATTTTTACCCAGAATTCAGATGAGGCATCTAAAGAAGAGTTGAAGATATCAAGTTTACAAGAACATAGGAAGAAACGGTACCTCAATCAGAGTTCCGGTGTGAAAGTTATAGGTAGTCAAAGATAGAAGAAAAAGTCAAAGATAATCGAATTGATCTGGATCGGACCGATCCGATATGCAAACTTCCAGTGAACCCCGGACCAAAGTCGGATCGAAGTTGAAGAAAAATAAAAGAATCAATCCGTACCGGATCGATCTGGCCAGAAATAAAAAGAACCGATCCGGATCCCAGTCGAACCGAACTGAAGGAGGACCGGACCGGTTCGACTGTCAAATTTTGGTTTTTCACTCTTCCTCTAATGGAGAGTCCTGGTTAAGCTAAAACTCTTGGAGTTTTGTAGGGTATTTAAACCCGATTTATTATCATTCTAAAGGACGGAGAAATTATCTAATTTTTCCCTTTTGTGTTAAAACCCTAGTTTGAAGATTTATTGCAAAATTGAATTCCAAGATTGAAGTTTGTTCAGATTTCAATGATTACAAGTAGTTTTAGTTGATGCTTTCAGTGCTTTGGTAACGTAGTTGATTACTTTCTTCTTCACAATCTTCCTTCTACATCATTCTTCAATTCTCCCTTAATGTAATCATGATTTCCTACAATTGAACACTCATTTTCATTATTGTCATCATGGTAGGCTAGATTTTTGAAGGTATGGATACATGAACTCAACCTGAAGTGGTAGTTGCATGTGTATAAAATTAATCCTCTGAATTTAATGATTATTTACGACCGTATTGCGTAGAAATATGACAATTGTAGATCTTTGGATCTCGTTTGCTTTAGGGTAATTGGGATGCTTTAGAATGCAATTCGAGTGTAACTATCGCAATACCGATTTACTCATCCTCTGATTAAGTATGGTGCGGGCTTGAACCTCATATACGTAATGCTTGGGAGTACTAAATTCTGGGTCTAATTAGTCACTTAAATTTACGATTAGTTTTTTATCTGTAATACACTAGGGTTGAGGGATTGTATTCACGTCCTGTTTTCTTCATTATATATTTCAATTTTCAAATCATTAATCATTAGTATTTTAGGTAATTTAGAGTAGTTGCATTACACTCATACTTTAGTTCATTAGTTAAACATTTTCAAAAATTGCATATAGTTGTAGCTATTTCACCATCCAATCACTTTTTCCTTTTCCTTTAGAGTCAGAGTTAGGATTCTTTCGTCTGTCCAACATTGTTACAACTCTGTTATCCTATTTCCTTGTGGATATGATCCCAACTTACCGAGTTTATTACTAACGCGACAGGCTTGCACTTGAGCCTAGAGAGAACGCACATTAGAGACACTTTCTGAGTCGCGTCATCTATCCACCATCAGATCTTCATATGGAAGTTCTTATCAATTTTATTCATTACGGGATAGTTAAAAAGAAAAAAATATAACTTCAAATCGATTCTCGAAATAGAAAAAGAAAAACTCAGTTTTTGGAATCAAGGAATCGACTCAAACTTTTGGGCTCTCTTGTTTCATGAATCTTATCTCAAACTCCTTACCAGTGTGAGTGGAATCGAATACACCTTAGAGCAATTCAATTTGGAACAACGCAAAATTACCATAGTTGTTGGCATTAGCGACCAATAAGGCTTCCGAAAATAGGAGAAATATTTCACCGATGGGGCAGAAAATTCAGAAAATCCATTATCCGACCGAGCACCACCAATAAAATATCCTAACACGTCAATAGTTTTTAAAATTCCTTGCATAGCCTCCCATCGACGGCTTGGATCTGAACAATTATGTATCCTGTTAAAGCTGTTAAATGGGCTGAATGTGAAGAATGCTATAATGTTTATTTGTCACTTGAGTCAGGATGATGGTCACCAATGATTTCCTTGCAGTGGCTTATCCGTCGACCAACTGTTGCAGATAGCCACCTTTGTAAACTAATATTTTCACAAAAATCATCTTGCAACGATCATCCCAAAAGAATTTATTGGATAGGAGGGTGATTGGATCACCTCTTGGAGGTCAGTAGCCACCATCGGGTCATTAAAACAAGACCCATTTGGGTTTGGAGCATTTTGAATCCATTAGAACAAATGACTATTCGACCCTTCTTAATGCAAAATATGGGATTATTACATAACTTTACATCAATTATGGATTTGGCAATGATCTGCACATATAATATGAAAAGTTATATAGCACTATCAAATATTCAACATAACATTTATCATTTGGTTTTCATAAATTTTCCTTGACGGGTGGTCGAGCATATCCATATCATACATTATTTTGCCGATTTAATTTATTCTTATGAAAAATGTTATTTGATTCAATTTTGAAAAATTAATCAGAAAAGGCTATATATTGTTCGACAATTTCAATTCGAGTTTATTATATAATTTTTGAAATTATACGTGATGGATGGTCGGGCAAAAATATGTGTATTCGACTCTCAGCAAAGCCCCGATAGAAGCTTGGACACTGATATACATTCAACTTCATTACTGATCATTCGACTCTATTCTTGACCTGACTGATGGTCAAGCATACTTGTGATTCAACCCGAATGGATCATCTAGAAATTTATTTGTTATTTATCTCTAACAATGCATGGCCATTTGTAACATTTATTCGGTCCTCTAAATTTTTTCCCTACAGGTGCTGAGCCATTATATTGATTTCTTGGAAATCTTATTAGTGTACTGACCCGACGGATTCTTGGGCATTATCTTAATTGCTTGGAAATCTTATTAATGTGTCGATGGATTGTTATCCATTATACTATTTCTCTGAGTTTCTTACTAGCTTTGATTGATGGTCAGCTAATGTCTATCCTATCAATTACAATATAGCCCCAAGGGATGGTTGGGCAATATATTAATTTCTTTAGGTTATCAAATTCAGCCGCAACGGATGCTGGGAAGAATCTTAATTGCTTGAAAATCTTATTAATGTTCCGATGGATGGTCAACAATTTTATTATTTCTCTGAATTTCGGATTAGCTTGATGGATGGTCAACGCGATATATATTATGTGATCATTGTAATTTATCCCCAACGGATGGTTGGGCAGTATAATATTATTTAATTTAAACCAAGACGCATGATTGCATGGTCATTCATTATTCAACATTATATTTATTGTTGTGATTCAGTTCAGATGGTCGGGAATTTTTTTTGTTATTTGTGCCTAACAAAGAAAAAGTGTATGATCATTCATAACATTTATTCGGTCCTCTAAATTCTTCCTCGACGAATAGTCGAGTGTCTTATCTATTATTTTCAGACATCCTATTCAACACCAAAGCGTGGTCGTACATATGGATTATTCAGCATGATATATTGTACATTCTTATTAACATAGCACGATGGATTCTTGAGCATGTTGATTATCACTCATTCGATAATACGATTTTAGCCCCAACGAATGCTCTGGCGTTGATACTTATTCAGCTTCACTATTAATTATTCTGCTCCATAAATTTCACCCCGATGAATGGTTGGGTAAGAATATTCTTAACAGGATCTAACTTGATGGATGGTCAGGCATATATTGGTTATTTAACCTCATTTATTAAGCCCCAATGGATGGTTAGGAAAAATAATTCTTATTCATATCCAACTCGACGAAAGATCAACGTGATATTTTTCATTACAACAAAGCCTTGATGGAGGGCCAAGCGTATTTATTATTTGATCTTCTTATCCCAATCACTATAGATGGTCGATGTAATATTTATATTGAAAAAATACCCATGGATGGTTGGACCCGACTACCATTCAATATTTTAATTTAATCCCCAACAAATAGTCGGCAATAAAGATACAAACACAGATCTAGCCAGTGCACTATATACTCAATCATGAATCATGAACCAAGAAGAATAAATTATTGATCATCATTATCACCCAAACAACTAGACCATCCCTAACAAGATCAATACATTAGTAAGCACCAATAGTTCAACCACTAATATCACACTTAAACTATGAAAAAAATCAACCTATTTCATTCATCAAGCATCAAGAGAAGTCTATCATGACCAATCATATAAGTAAATATCATAATTAAAAGAAACATTACGTCACTACACCAAAAACAGGAATCTGACACCGTTTTAAACTCTGCCAGATCAAATTTGGCATGGTTTTGAACTGTGCCAGAATTAGGTGTTCCAAAATGGCCATTTTTTTCTGGCACAGTTTCAAAGTGTGCCAGATTTGACCAAACAAAGAAACTTCTGGCACACTTTTAAACCGTGCCAAACTTTAATATTTTTGGCACACTTTTGGCACAGTTTTGAACTGTTCCAGATTGAGAATATTTTGATAAACTTTTGGCACAGTTCAAAATCGTGCCAAAATTTGATACACTTTTGGCACGGTTTTGAACTGTGCCAAATTATTGGGTAAAAGAAAAAATAATAATTATTTGAAAACAAGAAAGTTAAAAAATTGCAAATCTTACACGTTGTTGATAAACTAATGTACATACAAACATCAAAATATTACAAGTCTTTAGTAGTTCACAGACCAAAAAAAAATTGGGCAGAGTTTCCTCTATTTTCTGGACATTCTAAAACCTGCTAATATAAAACTTGCATAATATAAAGCCCACACGGCCACAAAATATAATAATAAACTTACAAAAGCCCGCACGGCCATAAAAGTTAACAATAAAACTATAAAAGCCCGTACGACCATAACACAAAAAAATAGATTCATGAATAAAACCCTTGTTGTAAACCATTGAGTTCTCTGTGTGTTCCACGTGAATAAATGCTAACGATAAAATGTTATCTTGCAAAAAAAATAGGATACAAAAAAGAGACGATATTAGTAACCAAGTAATTTATAAAAAAGATTACACAAGCTAAAAAATTACATATAGGATTTGCAATTATTATTATATTCTAAAATTGAAAATCTTACGCAAGTTATGACTACCTGATCAGTTCCTATGAGTTACATTGGTCTCGTGTGAGGTATTAGTGCTTCTTACGGGATCGTTTGGGGGTTGGTTTGGATTTTCACCCTTCAACGACTTGTTTCTAATACGAATCCATATATTATAAAATTATCAAACCGAGAGGCCCGTGACTACGTTGTCAGTTCGTACAAGTTACATTGGTCCCGTACGAGGTGTTCGTGCCTCTTACGGGGCCATTTGGTAGCTGGTATGGGTTTTCACCCAGTAACGACTTGTTTTTAAGCCTGATCTAGATATTTCCAAATTATTGTCTTGTAGCGTGGGTTGCGAAGAACTGGGCGAAGCTCCTCAATGTCGTGGGCAAATTGGCAGTGGTCACCATATGAGCAGGCTCGTCTACTGCCAATTGTTGCAAATTGGCAGTGGTCACCATATGGGCTTCGAATGGCTAGAGAATTACGTCATCTTATGTTAGAGAACAATTGTTCTCAAACTCATGTCCCCGGTAACTTTTACGCACTTTTAGTTCCACAGCTTCACCATTGGTAGTGAGTAGCACATTGAGGACTTCCACGGCTCGAAAATCACGAAACCATGATGGCGATCCTTGATGATTTTTGCAACTTGGAAATAAAATATCCAATCAATCTATATAATAGTATTAAGGCACAATACTAAAAATCAAGTAACAATACGAAACCAAATGAACTTACCCTAGTAGGCTCTAAACCAATCAATCCATGGGCTCGTGGTGCTACGTAAGTGAAACTATGAAAAATAGCAACGACTCCAATGGAGTCAGGACCGAGATGTGAATATTAAAATAAAATAGAAAAACACTCAAAAGTGTGGCACTTTACTAACCGGAATGAGTGTGCATGACATCTCATCCTAACATGCATATGGAGGATTCAAATGTCTTCAAAAGCAATGGCACTTGAGTCAAGTTACTTAAAAACAAATGATAAAAGAATAAAGTCACTATTGTTATATAAACTTGAGCTCACGTGAGGGTTATTTCACTTAAAGCATTGAACTCGAATATACAATGCTCTTGTTAGATGCTAAAGGATCTATATGTAACACCAAAAACATAATATACCTACTAACCCGAGTAAAGTGTAGCAGTGACAGTCGCAGTATATAGTGTACACACGTGTCTCACATTAATATCATACATTTTTCATTTAATGACATGACCTATGTAACTAGCGAAAATTGCAAAATGAAATAAAATTAAATGTAATCCGATTAAAAGGTATCAAAAGCTGTTAAAGATTAGATAATCACCATGAAAACTTCATTGCAAAATGAAATAAGTAGGACTAAATAGATACCTTCATCCCATAAATTCCACCATGCATTCACGTCGCTGGTTTAAAAAAGAATCACTATGAATCGCATATTTTATAAAAACATATAACAAAGTTCGTATATTTAATAAGTTATATACTAAATTTTCACCAAAATGTAAAGGGTTAAACAAAGAAAAATGTGGATCCTGTTTTCAAAGCTTCCTAGAAGTAAGAGTCAAAGTAATAATGTACGAATTAATAGACACACCTTGCAAATAACCAAAACTGATAAAAACTTCGGCACCATGACAATCCACCACCACCAAAATAGACAAAAACATCGGTACCAAGTTTAATTCACGAACCAAAAGAATAAAAATTAACTTGGAAGCTTTATCAAACACCTTGCAAGCACCAAAGAAATCACATGAGTTCATTTGAAATTCTACCCAATATGTGTTTAATACATCAATTGAATCACAAAAAAGAGTTTCCTAGTATTATTCATAAATATATATTCCAAAAATTGTAACATGACATATATATTATCAAGCACTTTTTCATTTTTTTTTTTTTACATATAGAATAAATTTCAACAACTGACAGATTACATCCAGCTGGCAGAGCTAAAGCTCACCACACAACCTCAAATGAAAACACATGAAAACACATCAATTGGTATTTTCCACCTACACATCATAATAAACAAATGTTTAAAAGGCAAAAGAGAGGATCATATATTTAAATATTCCTCTTCCCCTCCCATTTAAAGATTTAATACAAAACCTACTAAGGCAATTCATCGAACACTTAGTTTGCATACACCTAAACTATTGTGTATAATACAAATACCACTAGAAAAAATCCTACAAATAATTAATTTCCATCACTATTATGTTTAACATGTTTACTCTTATTAAAGCAAATAATGTATATGCCTTGTTTTGAAAAATCGTTACCCGTTAAGGAAATAAATGATTATTTGTTTCTGCTTGAAGAACTCAAATCATCTACATAAGCATTGTAATTAACCTAAATATAAACTAATACTGGAGATAATAAATCACTAATATGTAGATTGTTCGTTATTGGTGGTGAGTCAAAGAATAGCATCATGTGGGTTATATTTGTATTTTGTGAACGAAAAATTTAACATAGTGAAATATGCTTAAATAAATCAAAATATATTCACACAAAATGTAAAAAGGCGGAGAACTTCGAATGGTAGAAACTTACCCACTTCAAAAAAATGAATCACCATTTAAGAAATTTGTTCAATTCAGAGAAGCCTTTCCCTGATGCACCAAAAAAGCATAAATAATCAGATTCAATGGGGTTGGAATTACTAAGGTTAAAGACTTATCAGATCTTAGTAATTCATTGGTTTGACAGACCCAAACCCATTGATTTGACAGATAAATCGACCAAAACAAAACTGCATCTCAAACAGAAGAAAGCAAAAGTTGGTTAAGATAAGACACCTTAATCGTCACAACCATGTAGTTCTACTCACTCGTTCCCTGTTGGCTTGAAATCAGTTTGAAGAATACCAACATAAATGAACGCCAGATCGCGATTCTAGAGAGGTGCGGGAGCCATTTCTGGAAAACTGTGTGACTAAGGTTGTGGTGAGGGGAGATTTGTGAAATGGTCTCGATTTGAGCGTGAGAGAGAGAGCGAGAGGCGATATTGAGAGAGGAGAGAGCGGGAGAACAAAAATCATTTTGGGGATTAATTTTTGTGAGGATATTTATATTTTAGCGAAGTGTGCCAAAATTTGGCACTGCTTAAAAGTGTGTCAAAATTTGGCACAATTTTAAAGTGTGCCAGATTTTTAATATCAAGGTGTGTCAAATTGGTGTTTTTGGTGTAGTGTGTGTTCCATGCATACGAGAGAATTTATTAAACTCCATAAGACCTTCCCAAGAGCTTTGAAGATCTTTAGGTTTGTACTAATGATTACTGCATATCTCGATGGATGCCCAAAATGATGCTTTTGATTATTGCAACTAAGTCCTACTGTATTGTTGGGCATTATGACAGTTGTTCAGACTTCTCGATTCAACACTAATGGATGATCAACGTGACCTGTTGTTATTTGATTTTTATGCCCCGATGGATGGTCGAGCAATATTCTGTGTATTTGAATTTCTTAACAAAGCTCCTATAGATGCTCGGGAATTAATGCTTATTCAAATCCATTATTAGTTGTTCAAATTTGTAATTCTTAATTGTGGCACCCCTCCTAATTAATAGCCGAGTGATCAGTCCTTAATTAATTAATTAATTTCAGAATATCAAGTTGGTTCAGAAATGCATCACTGTTGAAAACTCAAATTTTAATTTAATAAAAGAAAATCACCTAATATTTAAAAAGGTTGGTGTCAAAATTTTATTTTGTTAATAACCATCAATAAAGGAAAAATTCAATCACCACCATACAACACAATAATAATAAGAAAGACTAACTAAATTTAAATAAAGAACTGGAGTAAACATTTCCAGTCAAAATCCCATACAATAATTCGAATACATGAAATTATAGTCTAATAATAGAATCCATCAAATCTAAATCTTTGAATATAAGAAAGGAGGGATGACATGTCCAACTGAAATAAATGGCTGATAGATAAGGAGAAGTAGACTCAGATGCGCCTACTAGCAATATCCCGTAGCTTCCACAGCAGCTACAGCTCGGCAAATGAATGGAATCTCCCAAGTCTGGTATCCCTGTGGCTGGGCACCTAAAATAATAGAACAAGAAAAGATATTTGTAGAAAAACGAGTCAGAGCCCAAGTAGAAAACAGTTTAAATATAGAAAGTGCTTAAATTGATTTAATTAGCACATATATCATCCATGTTAACTTAGCGTACTCACTTGATATGCTCACCTCTCATCTAATGTGCAAGTCCAGTGAGTCTAACTACCCATACTAGTCTCTCCACTCTACCTGACTAAATGTAGGATAATCACTATGCCGGATACAATATATAAATAACCCGAAATCAATATATTACTTTTATTTGGGTATAGGTTTAAGGATGTTATAACTCATTCTTATAGTATTCTTTATTCCTAACTAGTGACCCAATAAGTATATACTTTAATAAAGTAACCAACAAGAAACACAGAATAGGAACTCAATATACATATACAAAATCTCACTATGTATACATACAATTATATCTATACAACACCCATGGTTAAGAAACCCCTGGTGCTAGGCATACTCGGCTATCTAGTCCCATTGCAACGCTCATGCATAAAGGACAATATCTTCAATCTCTCAAGAACCAATAAAACATATATACATATTGGAGGAGAACATAGTCCCAAGCGAATGGGCTACGCACCCATACGACCGTCAACACTATCGTTCTCACAGATAGCCTGTACCTAGGTTCCATGCTCTAGTGGTATGACTCAAAATCCCCTGAAGGCACACAAGATATGGTCGTCCACAAAGCGTTAACCCCCGTTCGATAACCAGTAGCTAGGTATGTCATATACATGATATTCCAATTAATAGGCATGCACATAACTTATATACATTAATAGGTAATCACATAACCCAAATACTATCATCCGTAAGTAATATTAACGCCATTACTCTCCACATTATCCGTATATATATAGCCTCTCCAGGACTTATATTCTCTCCTAGGTTTTCACACAGGTTCAATACCCCGAGGTCCATTACACCCTTAATTCCCTAATGCTTTGGAATTTAAGCCACCCGTTACTCACGTAGGTTAATACACTCTTTTGGATAACCCTAGGATGGTTTTTAACTCGAACGAACCCTAAAAGCTCAATCTGAAATCTCGTTAGAAGTTCCAGGATTCTCATTGGAACGAGTTCGTTCGAACGAGTTCGTTAGAACGAAGTTCCCACTTTGAACGAACTTATCAACTCGTTAGAAAGGTCATTGAAAATCTCGTTAGAAGGTTCGTTCGAACTACCTGGGCAGATCTTCTAAAGAGAATTTCGAACAGACCCAGTTCTTCCCCAACTTTGATTTTCCTCAACTTTTAATCTTCAAAAACATACAAATACTCAACCCAATCCAACTTAAATGTTCCTACACTATTCCCATTCACCCTAAGATACTTTCTAACACGAATTAAAGGTCAAATACTTATAAAATCAATCGGAATTCAACAATCTCTTTAATTTACAATGAGTCTCTTAAATATGAACCCAGAATTTTAAGTGTCTAAAACTCTTACTATAATTCGTGATTAAGATACAAAATTCCCAGATTTTAATATTCTAATCAGAGACAAAACCTCTACGTGCACACCCATCTCCAATTCATAAGGTTTATTCACAATTTAGTCTAATTAAACCTAAGTTTTCACTGCACCAAGTTTATATCATCAAACCTAAATTAACAGGAACAATATATGCTAAAAGAGGAGAAATATAAACACTTGCCTCGGAATGAACTTCTAATTTTTTAGCTGACATTGGTATGGGAACAATCCTCTTGACACGATCTATGCGCTGGTGTAATTTTTAGTTTCAAAGGGGGTATTACATTAATTTGACGGATGTCCAAGTCATATTCATGATTCATCCCGACTGATGGTCGACACAATATTTATTGTTTTGATTCTTATAACTTAGTCCCGAAGGATGATCGACACAATATTTATCATACAAAGTGAAAATTTTCTCGATGAAATTTAAGATTATTTCAATCCCAGATGGATGGTCGGGCATGATTATTATTCAATCTCCCCATCTCAATCTTGATGCATGGTCGGCTCCAAGTGGGCCATTACTTTATTGTCTTGTTAAATCTCTAACGGGTGGTCACCATGATGTTTACGATTACCTCAACAAATCTCGATTGATGCTAAAGTAAGATTATTATTTGATCTTCTCATCCTAACTCTGACGGATGGTCGATGGGATATTTATGATTATATGAATATTTAGTCATAGTGACTTATCATTCGAGATTTTTGGATTTATACTAATGGATGGTTGACTTAACACTAATGATCGATTAATATAACTCAGTCCTAACAGTTGCTCAGTTTTTGGTAATTAGTACAGAAATTCGATACTAATTACTCGACGATACTAATTACTCGACTTAGAAATCTTAAACATGGTGAATGGTCAGCATGATATTCACTACTAGTTATTTATGGCATAGCACCGATGGATTTTCAGACATGATCTTTCGTAGAGGACTAAATAATGTCTAATAAAGATTCATAGTGGACCATCCTAACAAACGGTCAAGCAAGTATTAGTTACTCAACCTCATTTCTGAAGCCCCGATAGGAGTTCGTACTGAGTATAAATTATGTATCCCTATTCGCAAAGTCCTTATGGATGGTCGGGTAATATCTCCATTCAGTCTTCTCATCTTATCCATGATAGATAATTGAGCAAGATGATCATTCCATTTTTTTATATCAACACTCGACGAATGTTCAGTGTAATCTACAACAAAGAATTGATGGATGGTAAAGCATTATCATTATTCAGTCTTCTCAACTTATCCCGATGGATGGTTGAGCATAATGATCATTCAATTTTTTAAGTTTAACACCTGAAGGATCGTCGGTGTAACTTACAACAAACCACTGATGGATGATCGGGCGTTATCATTATTCAGTATTCTCTTTATAGTCCCAAATGGGGGATCTATAGCAATGTCAATTTGTGAACAAGCTAACCTCAACATTAATTAAGAGAGAGAAAATTTGACATCAATTTTAAATACTGTAATATTGGTTTTCGTATGATGAGTGGGTTTAAAAGTCCTAACTAATAACGGTCATTTGAGAAGAGATTGGCTAAGACCATGAACAAAATACATATGGTAAAATTACCTGGGCAAATACTCCCTAGCAATTAAAGCACAATGAAATATAAGCACGTGGGTAAAAATCCTAATAAAGGGAAAGAACCTAGACTAGGTGCATGCCTAAAAAATCTTTGGCACATGAGTGCTTAAATGGCTTATGTTAGGCCTATCCAATTAGACCATGGAAGTAAAAGGATAAATTCTCAAACAGTTGGAAGCCCGATAAAGCCTCAACGAATGAGTGCTTAAATGGCATGTGGTCAGACTATCCAATTGGACCATGGAAAAATCCTAATAAAGGGAAAGATCCTAGACTAGGTGCACGCCCGAAAGAGCCTCGATGCATGAGTCATTAAATTCCTGTGTTTGGCTTATCCAATTGGACCATGGAAAATACTAATAAAATGAAAGACCTTAGACTAAGTGCACGCCTAAAAGAGCATCGGGGCATGAGTGCTTGAATGGCCTATGGTTGGCCTATCTCATTGAACTATGGAAATCCTAATAAAGAGAATGACCTTATAATAGGTTCACACTCAAGGAATCGTTAGCATCGAATGCTTAAATAGATTATGGTCAGAATAGGACCATGGAATAATACAAAATAATGAACTACAATCGACTTGATCCCGTGAGGGTATATAGGCACCTCGACACACTCGAGTCGATTCACGTGTCTATTGAATATCTCTCAGCTCAAGAAGAGGATTTATCTAAGACCTTACAAAGGTAAGTGGATCAACCAAAGAATATTAACAAGTTAAACGAAAATTTAAAGTATACCAATCCAGTTCACATTAATGACTACACTTATTTAAAGAGATTAAGGACTAACTCCCAGCTCATCTCATAATCAACTTAGTTGAACTATGACCTGGGGCTATTATGGGGTAAACATATACCACTAATAATAGTGCGAGACATAGAAGCCAGACGGTCAAGATGAAGCCCCATATAGGATCTAGAAAGAAAAGGATGATCAGAGTCTATGAAAAAGTAGAAGACCGCAACTACGTCAAGAAGCACTATTTTATTTTAACTCAAACTCTACAAGAATATGACTTATCCAAATATAACCCCTAATTCTTTATAGAGGAGACACCCCCATTATGTAAGGAGGGTGAAATGGAATAAGAAATGATCTCATGTAAATTCTTTCAAGTTTATAGTGAATCACCGTTGAAGCCCTATGGATGTAGGTCATTAATGGATGAACTACGTAAATCAGTCTCTTTCTTATTTATATTTATATTTGTATTATGATTTTGAGGCACTCCTTTCGGGTAGATTTTTTTTACCATGAAAGTAATAAACCTCATTATGCACTACATAAACATCACGTGAAGTGATAAGCCACAAAGACCAGTTGCATGATTTTTAAGATTTATTTCTTTAAGTAGTTTATATGTTAATTCATCTCCTCTATTACTTTCTCTAGTGGATTAGGTTAATGTCTCAATGATCAAATGTGTGATATTAGTTATTCCACTTAATGTGTGATTGTGTATGTTTTGTAAACTCTATAAATAGAGTTGTAAGTGTGTTATTTGAAATGAGCAACAACAAGAGAAGAAAAATATTATCGCTAAAAATACTTGTTCTCTTTATTAGTTCTTAACTTTGAAAGAGTGTAAGTGTGAGTCTGATATAGTTTGAAGACCAATCACCCAAACAGGAAGTTTGGTATCAAGAATGAATACTAACAAAGTGGAATCAGAGCTATTTCAATCCATCTTTCATTGCTTATAAAATGGCACTAATGCAAGTCGTGGCCTACGAAAATGGTGTATTCAATTGAAATCTGTCTTTGGATCCCAAGACCTTTGGTATGTGGTTTGTAATAGTTATATTGAATCCACTACAGAAGAAGAGGTCGCTTACACTGGTGAGTAAAAGAACACTCTCCGAGACCAAAGGAAGAAAGGTAAAAAGGAATTGTATCTGATCTATCAAGGATTAGAATATTCAATATTCGAAAAGATCATTGAAGCGAAGATGCGCAAGCAAGTGGGGGATATTCTCAAAACCATATTCAAAATGTTGATCGTGTTATGAGAATACACCTTCAATCATCAAGGGGTGACTTCCAATCCACCCATCTAAATAAAGGAGAAAATGTCTCTGACTACTATTCATGATTGGGTTTAATTATGAATCAAATGAAAACAAATAGAGAGAAATGGAGAGGAAGTTTGTGATGTTCAATTTCTGAAGAAGATTCTTCAATATCTTACACATAACTTTGAGCATATGGTGACAGCGATTGAGGAATCAAAATACTTAGGGAAGATAAGTGCAGAGGAGCCGCTAGGTTCTTTTTGAGTTTATGAACAATGCATGCAGAAGAATATGACATACACATCACTTAACCAAGCTTTCAAGTCAAAGAAAAATCAACATAAACCATAAGTAGGTAGTGATTCATCAGGTTCACAGACGAGTATGAGGATAAGGGCATGGTAACGCACAAATTTGTGGGAAAAAGAAAACAAAGGTTAAGTGTTATAATTGCAGCCAACTTGGACATTATACCTCAAAATGTTCAAAACAAAGAAGGAGGGACCAAGTCAACCTTTCAGAATCATATAATAATGAGAGTATTGATTCTACTATTTTATTAGTACACAATGAAGCTCGTGGTCGAGGTGACACTTGATACCTTAACTCTAATGCAAGCAACCATATATGTGGAAGAAGGGAGTTATTTATTGAAATTAATGAAGGAGTTCGTGAATATGTAAGCCTTATATATTCTTCAAAGCTATCTATTAAAGGAAAGGGAAGAATAAAACTCTTTCAAAAAATGGCAAAGAAGAATACATCTTCGATGTTTACTATATTCCAAGCATGAATTGCAATATTCTCAGCATTGGGCAATTACTTCAAAGGGGGTATATTGTTCTCGTGGAGAATAACACTCTCTTCCTCAAAGATACAAGTGGGAGACTACTTGCAAAAGTTCCAATGATGAAGAATCACATGTTCTCGTTAAACCTCAATACCAAGAAGGGAAAGTGCTTCCTTGGGCTCATGGAGAGCGAGTTATGGAAGTGGAATTTTGCTTTTGCCATCTTCACTTCACTGGATTAAGGCTCTTGTTGACGGGGGGAATGGTGCATGGTCTACCATAAATTGAGGCACTAAATAAAGTCTATAAAGGGTGTGTACTAGGGAACAAATAAAGAATTTATTTTCCTATTGGAAAGGCACGAAAAGCAAAAGAGCCACTACAATTAGTGTACATAAATATATGTGCACCATTAGAGCCTATGTCATTTGGTGGTAATATGTACTTTATTACTTTCATTAATGATTATAGTAGAAAGGCGTGGGTCTACATTCTTAAAGAAAAGGTTCCAACCTTTATTGTATTCAAGAATTATTAATCTTGCACTCAAGTAGAAAGTAAGTGCAAACTGGTGACTCTTAAATCTGATTGAGGGGGTGAGTACACTTCAAATCATTTGAAGAATTTTGCATAGAACATGGGATACGACACCAGTTCATAGGTGCCTATACCCTATAGAAAAATGGGATAACTAAACGAAAGAATCGAACCATCCTTAAAATAATAAAATCCATGATTAAAGAGAAAGGATTGCCGAAGCAATTCTGGGAAGAAACTGTTGCATATTCAGTATATTTTCTGAATAGATGTCCAATCAAGTGTGTCAAGAACATGACATCTAGGAGGCTTGGAGTGGATGCAAACCCAATGTTTCACACCTATGGAATTTTGGGTGTGTTGCATATGCTCAAATTCCTCAAGCAAAAAGAAGGAATATTGATGATCGTGGAGAATAAAGGATCTTCATGGGATACAATGAGAAGTTAAAGGCTACAAACTCTGCAATCCACTAACAAATAAGTTGGTTAATGTAACACCCCGTATTTTTAATGATTTTATTATTGGATTGATGTATTTTTAATGATTTGTTTTGGGATTAATTAAATTAGAATAGGAAATTAATCCACATTAAAAATAAATTTTAATCAGTGAGACAAGGGTTAATATATGTTTGTATGAATTATATTGAGTATTACTTAGTGAATGAGTAATAAATTGGTAAGAATATATTATGATTATAGTGAGTGAGAAATAAGGCAGTTACGGTAATTTAGTCGAGATGCGCGTGTCAGATGTGTCGAGACTTAAATTTATAAAATAAAATGTGATTTATTTATAGATCATCTAAATGATCATTTTGAGTGCGCCAATGTGTCTGAAAGGGTCAAAATAGCCAAAAAAAAGTGTACTCGGGGGTTTAGATTGGGTCCCGGGGCATTTTTAGGCCAAACCGGCACCCCCAAGGGGGATTTTGGTCTTTTGGAGGGGACCTATGAATTTACTATGTTTATATCCTCATATGTGTTGACGGGGTTAGGGTTAGCAGTTAAAAAATCTAAGAGAGGCCATTAGAGGAGGAAGGTGAAGGTTCCTAAGGAGTTCCACACCATTTTTGCACCACCACCTCCACTACCGGAGTTTAGATCAGAAGGAGGAGAAGACAACTCCACCACTTTTCTTCACAATTCAGACCTACAGACTCCAGGAAAGTGTTTATCTTACAAAATTTGAGTGCATATACTATCCATGCTAGTGTAGGATTTGATAATTTGAATGAATAAACTATTATGACTTAAATTGGAAACTTAATTTGTGATCTTGGGTAGGATTTGCATGAGATTGAATACCTATGTGTATAGAAAAAAATCAGAATGTATGTGATGTTAATAATAGAAAAATCTGGTCTTTTATTGATGTTCTTGAATGAAGGAATAATCTAGGGTTTGGGGATTAAATTGAAGGACTAATTCGGTTTATATGACTCCCATTGATGATTTAATGTTTTGAGTACGTTAGAAATAATTTATACATGTTATTATAGGGTCTAGTAGGCTTGGTTGGGATTTTGGGAACGTATCATTAAGGTTTTGATAATTGAAAATGTAACAGTAGAACGAAGGAGATGAACTGTACAATTTTGAATCGATTCGTCCCAAGAGCGAATCGATTTGGTAAGGCGAATCGATTTAGTCGGGAGAATCAATTCGGTTGGTCAGAATTCAAAAATTTTGCCTATTTAAGACTAGAACTTGTGAATAAATTTTGGGGAAACTTTTGGGACATTATTAAACTTCAATGAGGAATTTAATAATTTTAGTAATCATATGGTAGGGTTGAGGTTTCCCCAATTGAGGAGAATTAAGGCTAGGAATTATTGGACATATTTTAATGTTTCATGAATTCATGAGAATTAGCACGGGTCACGAAGAGCATGAGTGAACCTAAGTCCAGACCAGTAGTAGAGAGATGTTATTACTACTGAAATAATTTAAGAAGTAATTGGGACCCTTCGAGTAGTGGGAAATACTAGAGAATATACGATGAGAAGTATAATGGTAAATCGATACTACGTAGGATATTCAAGAGTTATATCCTACGTACGAGATATATTATAGGTTACATGTATATATATATATATACACACACACATAGGTTGTGTGAATACAGACTTATTATGTGTGTGAACATACCTATGTTGCCTGCTATCACCGAAGATTCTGCATCGTGGACAGTCTAATACCGATGAACCCATTAGGGGGATTTTCGACTTCTGCCTCAAAAAATAAAACTTATATATATAGGTTGTGTGAAAACCTATTATGTGACTTATTATGTGTGTGAACATACCTACGTTGTCTGCTATCACGGGAGGTTCCGCAGTGTGGACAATTTGATACCGATGAACCCATTGGGGGGATTTTTGACTTGTACCTCAAAAAATAAAACTTAGGGTTGAGCACTACTAGTGTGTATGATAGCGTGACCAATCATTTGGATGCGCTAGGTGTGTGCATAGTCCAAAGGCTTAAAACTATGTTCGCCTTCAAAATGTGTGAATCATGAATTTATGGTTCAAGAATGATTCCGAACCAAAAGTCCTTTACTTAGTATGTGATGTACCAGGACTCGATAGCCGGGTATGCACGCATCGCAGGTCTCCACCTAGGGATGCCTTATTCGTGTGTATATATATATATATATATATATATATATATATATATATATATATATATATATATATATATATTGTGTGTGTGTGTTATTTAATCTACTGTATGTGCATTAGTAGATAAGATAAAAAGTGATATCTAAAATAACCTAAATGGAGAGTCTTTATATGGACATTCATTTACATTTGTGTACAATAAATGAAACTCCTGGAATTCAGTGCTAGTCAGCATCCCATCCGAGTAACTAATGGTATTCCTATTGGTTGACCTTGTGGAGTTGGTCGATATTCTAGGCGACTAAGTGTCTCTGAAGCTGATTAAGGTGGTTGGTCGGCTACGTAGGAGAACAGGTGTACATTCATCATTGGTCCACATAGAAGTGTAATTTTTACATAAAATAAAAGCCCCTAAGCTCAATTGTAAGGACATTATTTCACATTGTCTGTTCACAATTTAGTATCTCATATACCGCTACAACCGTCGATGAATTATTCAAGTTCATTCAAGCATCGAGACGGATCCGAATATCAAGCTTCTTTAACATTCAAACCTCTGCAAGATGAATTTTGGTGAGAACGTATTTAAATCCCGTTAAGGTTCATTTAAAAGTGTTTGTGATGTTTAAATGTTTTTGTTAAATTTTTTTAAATTCATACTATCTAAATATTTTATTCTCGGACACCCTTCCGTAGAAAAATCATAACTAATTTAAAAAAATCAAAACAATACGAAACTGGGGGCCAGGCGTTCGTATCAAAATTATCTATAATCATAGTCTGAAATCTAGTTTGATAGGCATTCGAACGACACCGTATGTCATTCAAACGATATCCTGTCGTGCGAAGTATATCGTTGTTCAAACGACAGTGTATTTCGTTCAAACGACATGTTGTTTCGTTTGACTGACCCACCAACTTAAGTTTTTTATAAATAGGAGTCTCCAAATCCATTTTTCATAAGAAGACCTACAATTTTAAACAGAGACGAAATTGCTTCTGCGGAATATTTTAGTCTTCTTCCTTAAGGACTTTAAACCTTTTGTTTTCAATTCACAAAACATCCCAATCTTTAGTGAATTATTTTAGAACCCAAGATACAATCTTGTTGAAGTTTACTCTTGTAGGGAGGATTACCTACACCGATATTTGGACTGCGTGTCCATGTGCATTCGTTGCACGTGGATTCATTGCTAATGATTGCGGTCATTGAGATTTGTTACGTGTGGATCTTTGCTGAAGATAGGATTGCAATTCTTGTGGGTTTGCTGCGTGTGGACTTATTGCTGATGACATCGACCGACACCTGAGGGTATTCGTGTGTCAAAAATCTATTTCATTATAACCGTGTAAGTTGTGATTTACAATTATAGAGGAATAAAAAGTTTTGCCCTTGTGGGGGATTTTTCCTCATGTTATGACTATCCTATTATTTGGTTTCCTGTGCATGCTTATTGCTTTATGATATAATATCACTTAGATGCAAGTGTTAGGACTAAATTAAAACTTGGGTTTTATTAAAATTGGTTTGGTTGGCACACAATTAAAATTGATTTATTTGAGAAGTCGCATTTATTCCGCTACAACACTCTCAAATTGGTATCAAAGCAAGTTCCTCTAAATCATCGAGTGATCCTAAGTTTTAAAGTTTTTTCCTGATATAATTTGACTACTCACGTCATCAAATTGGTATCAAATCCTATTGCACTAAGTTATTGTGTTTGATCCTGTTTTTCCTAAAAATGGCTTTTGGAGGTTTTGATGGTTTTCAATGTCAACTTTTTGAAAAGTCTAATTGGAAAATTCACACGAACTCCTATTTTATATCTTCTGTTGAAAATGATTCTGAGAGGTCTTTGGGATGTGAGGTAATTGGCCACACGATAGATGAGTGTCCCCCAAATTTAAGGAAGCAATTAAAAAAATCGATGTCTTATGTTTCTACCCCTAGTGATTCGGAAGAAGAAGTTTTTTATGCTTATAGGCGAGAGCTTCCCACCCGTGTGATTAGTGATGATAGTGAAAGTGATGAGAGTGAGGATGGAAGTATATATGAGAGTAACTTGCAGACTTCTTTCAATGAACTTTATGCTGAAGCTTTGAAAATAAAGAAAGAAAATTTGAAATTGAAAGCTCAATTGCAAGAAAGTGCCTTAAAAAATGATAATGATGTTTTGGTTGAAGAACTTAGGGCACGAGAGAAAATTTTGAGAGAGAAGCTTGGATATGTCGAGGTTGAGAGAGATGATCTTTTAGGCATGACGGAAGCTATGAAAAAGGAGCTTCTTGAGTTTGAGGATTTTGGGTGCTTACTTGAATCTAGGATAGGTTAACTTGAGAAAAGTTTGAAAGATTCGAGTAAAGTGAAATTCGATTTGGATTCTAGGTCTGAAAAGCTTGATAAAGTTTTAGGGACCATCCAAATTAAGGAGGATACGGGTGGTATAGGCTTCGATGATAATGTCTCACCCATTCAAAAAGCCAACCCCACATGTGTGAGAGAGCCTCATAGGGGTGTTAGGAGAGAGGAACCTAAGGTTATTAAGAGAGAGACGCTGAGGGTTGTCAAGAAACAGCCAACTAGGAACATTATGCGAGAGGAATCTAGGAATTTGAGGAGAGTGCCACCTAGGAATTTGAGGAGAGGGCCAACGTTAGGTAACATTCACCGCCCAATTTACACTTGCACACATTGCGGTAAGCAAGGTCATCTTAGGCGTTTCTGTTACAAACTTTTAAATGGACTTAGGAAGGTTAATAAAAGAATAAATTCGATTCCTCAAACCCCCACACCTCGTTACACATCGATTTGGATTAGGAAATCGGATTTAGAGGCTTATAGTCTAATTGTTCACGACTCTCATCTTCTTGCACGTGATTTACCCCATGTGAGATCTTTTGGTTGATTGTGTTGATATTTGTCATACACTAGTTGTGCATCTTGATGTACTTTTGCTAGTGTTATGACTCACTTTGTTGTAGCTCACATTGACTTATTTATTGAGTTTGCTATTTCGAACCTGTTTTGACACTGTATTGGATCTGTCAGGCCCTTCCTGGTAATATTTTCGAGAATTTTTTTCACTGGGCAACACTATTTAACATTCTGGGGTGTATGTGAAAGTTTGTTTCTCCTTCAAATGAGATAAGTTTTCATTCGAGCGATTTCTGATCTCGCAAGATGCTATGTCATTTGAACGACTGGTAGTCTCGTTCGAGCGACCTGGTTGACTTTGACCATTATGTTTGCAGTACCCTGTGTTCATTGGTTACATTATTTGGTAATTCTCGGTGTTTTTGGAATAGTTCAAATGCGGTTATTTTTAGTTTTCATGCTTAATTCCTAATCATGCATTATTCGTTTAATCATACCTGCTTTGACTTGTGTGATTACCATTTGCTAGCATAGGATGTTGCTCATGTTGATATTATGCCTATTGCTAGTGGGTACCATTTTTGTATTTATGGGTTTTTTGGTTTTAAAAATTTTGGGAAAGTACAAAAAGATTTTCATTTTTTTAAAAAAATTAAAAAATCTAAAAAGAGTTTTATATTTTGTTTACACCGTTTATAAATGGGCACTTAGGATGACCGAGTCGCAATTTCATTCCGTTTATCCATGTGGTAATTTGATAGTGTTTTGAGATAATATATCATGTCATCCATGTGCTTTAAAATGTTTGGAGTCATTGAGATGTTATTAGTTAATACTTCCTAAATGTTTGACTCATGATTTCCTTTATTGCACACATACACGAATTGGTTTGATTATTGTACTTGTCTATCACATGTTGGGCGAGTGTTTTCATCTCAATCCTGTCCTTAAAACGAAACCAAGTGCAATAATACGAGAGTAATAAAAGTAGTGCATGTAAAAACCATTACCCCTGAGAAATTTTTTAGGACCTAGAAAAGCGAGGAATTAAAATATTCGGGGTCCAATAAGGTTTGAAAAGAGCCCGAAAAAATTGAATGGCAATAAAAATAATATTATACCAATAATAGGCTAATAGGTTTTCTCTAAGTTGAGAATTTAGTACCTCATTAGATATAAAAACCTGCATTATTTTATATGAGGGAGTTTTGGTTGAAAAATAATCAATGGATTTGCACATCTTTTTAAAAATTCTCAAAACGGCACTAAATTGCTTTGGACGTTATTGGTGTGAAAATCACTTAGGCTTTGATTTGTTGATTTGATTTAGTCGATATCATCTAAATTCAACAACTTTACACCTAAGGATGATTTTGATGTTCATTCATAGGAGTACGCGTATGCATCGTGCATATATGTTTGATTGAGCTTTATTACCTATTGAATTTGTTCACACACATTTATTCCATATCCCTGATTTGGTTATCTTAGTAAAAATTCATGATGTGTGATTTTTGTAACATCAATTTTGCAATTTTATATGAAAAAATTGAAAAATTGAAAAATAGTTTGTGGATCCTTTGAGTATATTCTCTACATGTTCGTTGTTTGATCCATATTTATGTTGTGTATCGTGACACTCCATGTTTAGCTTTGTTTCTTCTTTTCCTTGTCTATTTTGGACAAATAAAAAGGGGGAGAATGAATTATGATATTATGGGGGAGTTTACATTATGGGGGATATTTGATTAAATTGATTGATTTATTCTTATATCATTTCAAACTCGATGCATCATGATGGTATTTGCTTTACCTCATGTGTGTAAGTACTAAGATTGATGATCATTATGTTGCACACCCTAATGAGAAAATCTTAAAGGTTTGAAGATTTGAATTTGAAATTTTTTGAAGAAAAGTTTCAAGACTTGTACAGTTGATACCTTTTCACTTTTGGGTTCATGGGAGGGTATTAGATTTGTATAGGCATTTTGATTTAATAATTTGAATGTTTTTATTTTGTACCAACATAGACATAAGGGGATATTTATAAGGATATTATTTTACATTGTTCGTTCACAATTGAGTATGTCATATACTGCTATAACAATCGAAGAATTATTCAAGTTCATTCAAGCATCGAGACGGATCCGAATATCAAGCTTCTTCAACATTCAAAACTCTGCAAGATGAATTTTGGTGAGAACATATTTAAGACCCTTTATGGTTCATTTAAAAGTGTTTGGGATGTTTGAATGTTTTTGTTAATCTTTTTTTAATTCATAAGATCTAAAGATTTTGTTCTCAGACACCTTTTCGTAGAAAAATCATAACTAATTCAAAAAAATTAGAAAAATACAAAACTGGCGGCCACGCGTTCGTATCAAAATTATCTAGAACCATGGCCTGAAATATATTTTGATAGATCGTTCGAATGACACCATATGTCGTTCAAATGACAGCGTGTTGCGCGAAGTATACCTATCATTCAAACGATAGTGTAGTTCGTTCAAACGACATGTTATTTTGTTTGAGCGACCCACCGCCTTAAGTTTTTTTATAAATAGGAGTCTCCAACTCCATTTTTCATAAGAAGACCTACAATTTTAAACAGAGACGAAACTGCTTCTGCAGAATATTTTAGTCTTCTTCTTTAAGGACTTTAAACCTTTTATTTTTCAATTCACAAAACATCCCAATCTTTAGTGAATTGTTTTGGAACCCAAAATATAATCCTGTTGAAGTTTACTCTTGTAGGGAGGATAACTTACACCGATATTTTGACTGCGTGTCCATGTGGATTCTCTGTGTGTAGATTCATTATTGAAGACTATGCTCATTGAGGTTTGCTGCGTGTGGATCTTTACTAAAGTTAGGAGTGTGGTTCTTGTGGGTTAGCTGCATGTGGACTTATTACTGATGTCACCGACCGACACCCGAGGGTATTCGTGTATAAAAAATCTATTTCATTGTAACCATGTAAGTTGTGGTTTACAATTATAGTGGAATAAAAAGGTTTGCCCCTATGGGGGATTTTTCCTCATGTTGTGACTATCCTGTTATTTGGTTTCATTGTACATGCTTATTACTTTATGATTTTATATCACTTAGATACATGTGTTAGGATTGAATTAAAACTTGGGTTTCATCAAAATTGTATTGGTTAGCACGCAATTAAAATTGATTTATTTGAGAAGTCGCATTTATTCCACTGTAGCACTCTCATCCGTGCTTGATGCTTGATTGAAAGTTATGAGTATTTAACCCAGGAAGTTACTCGGCGTACTGCCTTGAGTGTTTAGTCGGTAGTCGACCTCCCATACTTGTAAAAGTTTCCACTGGTACTATTTCATAATGACATTTTTGTAAATAATTCAAACTTTTTTGAACCGGCAAAGGATACAGTAGTCTTTTGATGCTTCAGGAGGCGTGTAGTCGGTGGTAGCTATACGGTTCATTTAGTTAATAATTTCATTCCTATTTATTGAGGCAACTTATAAATAGGTAAAAAAAATTCCCTCCTTTATTCTTACCTCAAACCTTCTGAACTTAACACTTTCTTTGTCTTCAAGCTTTTTTGTGCGATCGTTTGCTGCCATTTTTTCTTCAGTTTTTTGCAATCATCTCTTACAATCGTCTTAGATCCTCTGGAAGCCTTCTTTTACCTTTTCTATGTTTATTATCCTTTTCTCTATTTCCACTAAGGTTCACATCGTCGATGAGAATTCAATATATGAGTTTAGAGAGAAAGGAAAATCCCACTTGGGTAGATTTAGAGATAGCCCAGGGTCCCAAAGATGTTTATTCTCTCCCTGAGGGTCACTGGATCCCCACTTTATTTATAACGGAATGTGTCATAACCTTTCCACTAAACCCCTTTTTTCTTCAGTTTTGCCAATATTTTGATATAGTCCCTGTCAGAGTTGTACCCAATACTTGGAGGGTTGTAAATGATGTACATACGTTGAATGAACTTTATGGAACGCATGTTGGGGTCTCTTGGAGTTGATGTACTATTATAAATGGGGTACTGTTAGAGGTTGTTCGAGATTTTTTTGGGAGTATGGCATGGGTTACTTCAGCCGCGTAGCGCTTGGTACTTGAACATTGTCTCGAGGAATTTTCTCTACCCCTTCTTACCCTAAAAAATCAAGGTCACCTTACATACTTGAACCGATAAAATGCCCATTTTCAAAATTACAGTGAAAAAAACCCAAACAATCGCTGATTTAGTATCCACTTCATGTTATGCTTAACACTAATGAGTCGAACAATGATCAACCAACTTATATGCCTTCCTAACTAAAGCAAGTGATTTACTTCATGGACGAGGTCATTGGTTTAAGTTTAGGATGGCCCAACTACGCCAGGGAAAAGAATAGAAGAAACATCTTACTCCTTCATGCATGCTCCACTTAGGTCGGGGGATATAGCTCAACTGGTAGAGCTTCGCTCTTGCAATTGGGTCGTTAAGATTATGGGTTGGATGTCTACTAGGCAATCTAGGAGGGATTTAGGAATATGTTATAGTTATTAAGAACTGGAAACACGCTCCCCTTCCTACTGGAGAATCTTATACTGGCCCCCAATGTCCTCAATCAGGACGTGCCATAAGTTGTAACTCTATTGATTATTTTTTCTATTTTTTATGCATTTTTTATGTTTATCGACTAACTTTACTATTTTTTTATGCAGGGGAAAGGAATAAGAAGTGACCCAAGGAAGGGGAAATCAATATTAACGAACTTAAGTTCTTGTGGGGATTAAATCAGAAGATTGGAAAGGAACATCCCCGTTCAGCTTTTTTATTGTTGGAGTACATAAGTTCTATTACATCTTTTGTTGCCCAACTAACACTTGTGTTGACCCAAGTTATAATCAACTTGGAAGAAGACACTCTACCTACTTCCTCAGCCACTAAATCTGTTGGTGCAGAATCCATCCATGGAGGAACTTCTTCTTCATTTGAGTCTTTTGACATTTCTGAGATACCTTTTTCTCCTTTCATGGACATGACTAAGAGGAAGATGCCCAACTTGATGGGTGGACCCTTATCTTCTACCCCTTAATAAAGTTATTGATGCTGGTAAGAAGCCAGTTGAAAAGAAGTCCCAGGACAGTGACAAGAGGCATATTGGTGCTGATGAGACTCAAACCTCAACTGAAGAGGTTGAGAAGAGGTTTTCCTCATCCTCAAAAATAGGCCTGGAAAACACTAGCCGATCAAGTAGGTGTTGGTTGCTAAGAAGATAGTTAACCAGTAAGAGTTGGTTAGAAAAATTCATTCTGACCTTGATATTGGGTTAGCTTCAGTTGCTGACAACCTTGGACTGGCCAGGGGTTTAATTAAGTCTGGGAAACTTCATGCTGATAGAGATGCATCAGCCCTCATGTCCAGGTCCAGGATGATCGAGAGAGCTTGCCATAACTTGGCACTGGTAATTTTTTTACTTTTTTTTCTCTTTTCTTCATATTTATGAACTCTTTCTAACATCTATTATTTTGCTCTTTTTACAGTTTTTGGTTGACTTCAACCAAATGATGGAGAAGGATGACTAATTGAGGTCCTCTCCTGGTGAAGTTTAAGAGGCCTTTGAAGGTCTAAAATAATCTTTGGAGGCTTCCCGACAAGCTTTGGAGACAAAGTAGAAATCCTGGGAAGAGGATTTGAAGAAGGACAATGATAGGGCTACAGAGGTCGAAGTTCATATAAAGGCTGCCTATGAAAGAGCTAAAGTTGTCAAGCAGAAGTTGGTCGATGGTGAGATAGGGCCAAGACTGTTGAAAACAAGCTCTCAGAAGTCACAACCTCAGCCCAAACTACCGAAGATAAAGCGGTTGGCTTGAATTCTGAGGTGACTTCCTTAAAAGCCAAAGGCAAAGAAAGTTACAATTGATAAAGGTTTGGAGAAGGCCATTTTTACTTCCTCTACTCAAATTGAGTACGTTCAAAATATTTCCTTTAAAGAAGAGTGGACTGAATCCTTGAAGGTGGTTAGAATAGAAGAAAATTTGAACTATTCAAAAGGCATGCCTCTGATACTCCTCCTAATCTAGATAAGGAGTTTGATGACGAGGAGGGGTCCGAAGAGTCTTTTATGATGCCCCTTGATTCATCAATGGTGCCAAATGCTAGGCACGACCAACCTGCTCCTAGCCAAGACTAAGCCAAGGAGAAGGACTAGCTCCTTATTAACAAGTTTACTTTTTTATTTTTATTTTATTGATGATTTATCAACTTTTGTACTTCAACGATTAATCAATGAAAGAATAACTTTTCTTATCTCAACCCTCCATGCCTTTTAATGATCTTGATTTCTTACTAATTTATTATTTTTTGTGTTGCCTACTCCTTTGGATTTGTACAATAAACTCATACTTGTAACTTTTTAGTTTGATGCCAGGAAAAAAGCTATTGTCTCTGTTGAATCCGGCATACTTAAGCAGAGTAGGAATCTTTTGGAAGCTGGTCATATTCCCATGTCTGAGGGAAACTTAACAGGGTTGCTCGGCCCAGATGTCTCCGACCAAGTTAAGGAGTCATATATCCATCTTCACTACCTTTTGGATAGGGTTGTACCTAATAATGTCGCTTATTACGAAATGATTGAGTAGATACAAGAAGATCACAAACTTTCCTTGGTTTTCTTCATTCTGATTATGAGGCTAAGTATAAAACCCTGAGTTAAGAAAATGCCGTTGATAAAAAATTATAAGCCATCACTTCTGCTATGAATAAGAAAGAATTATCTCTGAAATAAGATTTAAAAAATGCTCGGTCTATTGCTATTATACTAGATAGGGAAAATAACTCCTTGAGGAATGAACTTGATAGTCCAAAGAGAGCAACCACTACTGGCCCAGATGCGGGTGGTTCGTGTTTGGAAGATAAAAATACAAGGTTACTGGAGAAGTTAGAGGCTTTGCAAAAAAAGAAAACCAAAATTATCTTTGGTCAATAATCAAGGCAAAATATTGTTGCTCGGCCTACAGTTGATGAGGAGAGAACAACAAGTATCTTGGTTGAGCAAGATGGTCAATTTAAAGATAAAGATAAGGCCATCAAAAAGCTTCGAGATGGCATGGACGAACTTTATTTCCATTTCCATAAGCAACTATGGGATGTTTGGATGGATGGATATGATGAAGCTTTGACTAATCTAGATGTGCATATGGAACAAGCCATGAATGAAGGTTATTAATGGGGTTTGTTGAACCTTCTCACCATATTAAAGTTTCCCAAAAATAATGAACTATGGCATTGACATACTCTAGGAATACTGGACTAACCTGATCCTCCTTTCTCTATTGACTTCAGTTTGATTCCTCCAGATGTTATTCCTTAGAGTTTGATTAGGAAGTATATTAGAGACTTTGGATTTGAAAGATAAGTGGAGTATGTTCGTCCTCGACACCTTCTTAATCGGCTAAGTGGCAGTAGAAGCTTTAGGAGGAAGCCTTTTGGTTCCATTAATCATCCGAGCACCCTTGACGATCCTCCTCTTAGGATAAGCAAAGTTGATGGAAAATGTCCACTGGAATAAATTTATACTTATTGTACTATATTTTGATCAATTACTGCTATTGTAATACATTTTGATAAATGAAATAAAGTTGTTTTTTATTGAGTTCTCTTTATTCAAGCTTGTGGTTGATATTAATCTTTTTGCAAACTAGGCAACATGTATAATGATTATTTAATCGGCTTATGGACTAAATAACCCGCTCAAATGTTTGATATTTGATTTAGGCTTGAATCATTTATACGGACTTAGATTCGACTAATGTACTTAGATAAAACTGTAAATATCTTTATTGTACTAAGTTGTAGCATTAGTTATCAGTGGCGATCAAATGTATTACGAATGTATAATTATTCCAGTATTTCAACTTGGTCGGGTAAAACCTCTAATTAGGAAATTTTATTGCCTTCTTGTTCATGATTTATCAAGGATAAAACATACATGAATTTAACTTTTAGAAGTTGGAAAAGTTTGAACCATGCACTTTTCTGAAGTTGGAACATTTATGACGATGAACTTTTCTGAAGTTAGAAATAAAGAATTTTTATGAAGTTTAAAAAGTTTGAACTATGCTTGTTGGCGAGGAACTTTTTGAAAACTTTTCAGAAGTTAGAAAAGTTGGAAACTTTTCTGAAGTTGGAAAAGTTAGAAAATTAAAATTACTCCTTAATTTACGGGTTAAGGGTGTATAACCACCATACTCCAAAAAATAAAAAAATAAAAAGGATGTATAATGGAGAAAAACCTAAAATTTCATTGACTTGAATAACCAATTACATTAAGGACATAATTTTTAAAACTGAATTACTGATAATACTTGCACAGATGGTCTACATTCCAAGGATTCTTAAATTATTCTCCTTTTAGAGTTTCCAAGCGATAAGTTTATGGTCGGGTAGCCGTCGAGATACGGTATGGACCATGACAATTAGGCTCCATCTTGTTCCTCTTTTGTATTACTTTATTGAGTACCATATCTCCTTGCATCAGGTTGGTTGGCTTGACCCTTTGATTACAAAACCTTGCAGTCCTTTATTAGTAGGAAGCCATCCGAATAATAACATCATCTTAAACTTTTTCTATCATGTCTAGATCTAGTCGTCTCATGAAGTCACTCTTTCATTAATCAAATTACAATACCTTGTGAGTCGACATACATATTTCCATTAGAATAACTGCCTCAGTGCCAAAATCCAGTATGTATGGGGTTTCTCGTGTTGTTGTTCTGGGAGTAGTACTATATGCTTAAGAGACGCTCTAGAGTTCATTAATCCAGTTGCCTTTATCCTCATTCAACCTTTTTTAACCCATCTAGGAAGGTTTTGTTAGTTATTTATGTCTGGCCATTGCACTGTCGATGCCCAGGTACTGAATAAAGTTTCTCGATGCCTGATCGAATACAGTACTCTTCAAATTCTTCATTATCAAATTGAGTGTTATAGTTGGTGATGAAGGAATAGGGAATGACATACCTATAAATAATATGTTTCCATATGAATTGAAAAACCCTCTGATAAGGTATATCAAACAAGGGCTCAGTCTCTACCATTTGGTGAAATAATCAATAGCTACAACGAGGTACTTGAATCTTCCTTTGATGGTCGGCAGTCACTACACCAAATCTGCACTATTGTCAAGGTCATTGACCCTGACAAATCACCCTTGTCAAGGTCAATGACCGTGACATTTCGAGGTGAGACAACTTTGGTAGTCATCGTCAAGTTTTATCGTGTTATCTTCACGAGCACTTGAATCTTCTACATCATCAGTAACCTCATTCTCCTCAGCTTCATAAAATCCGTACGCATCATCAACTAAATCCTCTAACATATTATGATCTACGTCGTACCCTTCTACATCTATTCTACTTGTTAAAGGTTGTTGTGAAGGTTGGTCGGGGACAAAAGGAACTTTCAATTCACCGTGAAAACTCTAAAATCGATAACTATCTTGCATACCCGATCTTAACAAATGTAGTTCAACTGTTTTCCACTCAAACACATTGCCATTCTTACACCTAGCACACGGACACGGAAACTCTTCATCATTACGACATCTCTTTGCATATTTCACAAATTCGTTAGCACCTCTGTGAAACACATCCCCCATTCTATTAGTCTCACCCATCCACTCTTTGTATTTCGGATATCCCATCACAGCTACCACAACTAAACACCTATTAAAGGTAAACAACACTTAGAATTTTGTGTTTATCGATAATTCCTGAAATTGGAAGAGGTCGGTAAAGTCGGTACAGTCCTTGGATGGGTTGCCATCGTCAAAACAAGATCAACGGTTCATCCCGAACATGTGAATTAATCCGCTGAGAAGGAAGTGATTGATATTCCTTTGGAATCGTTTACAATATTAACTAGTATGCCCCAGACTTCCTTTGAAAGGAAGGATCACGCCAGTGCATGGTCCGGCGCAGTATAAATTTCTGAATCAGGATGAGATCGGTGAATCCCACCTTTGATATGGGATTTCAGAAACCAGTGGAGATAAGGTTTCGTTTCGAGTAGGATGTATCACCCTTAGCCAGGGAATAAGCGCGTGGTGATTAAAGATTAGTGGAGCTACATAATGGAGATTTTGGAATCTTGATACGATGATTTCAGGAATGCTTTGTAGAAGCACTCATACCTGTTTGTCGCGTACAAGGTACTTATTAAGGTTTTGTTATGGAAGAACCTCGACTATTCTCCTTCCGTATGTTTAGAGGATAGAAGATAATCAGAGTTTTTGGATCGGTCGAGAAAACATCCGATAACTGTGGTAGAATTCCACGACTGTTTTAGACGAGCAAGAGTGATCAAATGTTCGTAATATTTTCTCAGAATGGGAGTTTTGTATATGAATAAATCCGAGTATTTGTCATGTAGTGAGGTGCGGCCTCCTAATGATAGTGAGATAATGAAATTTATAACGTATAGGCGTGACCTATGCGAATGTTGTCGATTGGGAGCACAATGTGAAGTGTCTCCAATGAGAATGTAAAACGATGTTGCTGTGAAGAAAGGGCTATAGTGATTGAGCGTCGTAATGTGTAGTTAGTTTGTTTACGGAAAAGGATATCCAGAATTGTGCTACCAGATAGGACTTATTTCCCGAATTTCGGGACGAAATTCCGTTACTGGGGGGAAGTATGTAATACCCCGTATTTTCATGGCTTTTAAATTATGGGATTTATTAAATTTAATTGAGATAAATTAATTTAATTTTCATCCGGAATGTTGTTTTAAATATTTACTAGCGTGACGAGAGTTAGTAATTATTGGAAATTTGATATTTGTTGAATATTACAGGATGAGTATAGTAATATATGAGATTCATTTTTGTAATATTGTCACGTGTGAATAAAATGACAATTATGGAAATTTAAGTCGGGACGCGCCTGTGTCGTGTCGGGACTAAATGTTGATTAATGAAAGTGAATATTTTATAGGGTGTTTTTATGGTCGTTTTGAGTGCGCCAACGTGTCCGGAAGGGCCGAGATAGTCAGAAAAGTGTACCCGGGGGTTTAGTTTGGGTCTCGGGGCGTTTTTAGGCCTAATTAGTACCCCGGGAGGGCATTTAAGTCATTTTGTATTTTTGGGTAATTAAACCCACGAAAATTAAAAGGGTTATATAAGATATCTAGGTTGTCTTCTAGGGTTAGAAAAACCAAAGACAAGTGACGGCCATAGGAGAGGGAAGGAGAGAGCTTCCAAAGCAATCCAAGGCCCGAAATCCATCCGTTTGCACCGCCTCCACCATCAACGCGTAGATCGCGAGACGGGGAACGCAACCACACCAATTTTGGCACCAAACCAGACTTCTGAAAATCCCAGGCAAGCGTTTATCTTGCTTATTTTCGTTGATGCATCACTCATGTTAGTCTAGGGATGATTAGGGTGAGGTTTATGGAAGAAAAACCCAATTTGAGATAGGAAATTGCATGTAGTGATGATTTATATGATATTCTGGAAACCTTTTGTCATGTAGAGGATTAAACCACGAAATTATGATGTCTTATGAGAAGGAAATTCTGGAAAAGATTTGTTAGAACCATGTTTAAGAGAAATCTAGGGTTCTTGATATTTATATGAATTGTGGGCTAATAATCCATGTTTAGTGATAGAAATCTACATGCTTTACGTTGGAAATATCTGGTATGATGATATAATGTTAGTAGTATAATTTTCTGGACGTTTGGGTATGGAAAGTTAGGATTTGGATGGAGTTTTGTGAGAAAACTCGTAACTGCAAAACTGCAGGATTCGTCATATTTGTTTGATCGATCGATCGAACCCAGAGCTTCGATCGATCGAAGGTTTGATCGATCGAGCCCCAGACCTCGATCGATCGACCCCTCCTGGCAGACTTAAGTTCCCCTTTTAAAATTGTTGAATTGATTCGAAATGAAGAAAACTCCTTAGACATCCTTGTTAAGATAATTTGGGAGATAATGATGACCAGTAAGATTCATTAATGAATAAGAGACCTTTAATGTAAGGAGAAATCTATATTTTTGGGATATCTTACATAAGGGACAATGTAAGTATATGTTAAAGGGGAGAGACACGTAAGAGAGAGTTACGTCGGAACATAAATGGATATCTACTGAATTGTACCTTTGGAAGGATAGAGTCCATGAGGGCTACGTAGTAAGTTGGAGAAACCCTTCGAATTAAAGTGAGAAACGAACCATTATACGTGATAACTAATAATGGGAAAATAAGGATAAATGTTGTGAATATGGGTTATGGGATAAACCTAAATTGATATGATAAAAGTAGTATATTTATATGATTGTGTATGCATATATTATATACTTGTGAAAATCATGCCCGCGCTACTTGCTATCCCGGAGGTTACCGCGCTGGGACGATCTTATCATGTGTTGCCTTATGGGGGATATTGACTCGTACCCTAGAAAATAGGAATCCTAGGTACGGGCTATCGGATCGATAGTCGGACGGTCCTAAGAGACGTGAGGGTATGTACTGACCTCTTGGACTTGGATACTATGCTTCGCCTAAATATTGTTTGTGTATGTATTTGCACAGTTCGAGAGTGATTCCGAACTTGTATTCCCTTTAGTGTGATTGATACGGGGATTGGATAGCAGAGTATGCCCGCACCATAGTTTTTATGTGGGGTGCTGTTATGATATATATATTATACGAGTAGTTAATATATATATAAAATTCTGAAATCTGGAACTGCCTACTGTGATTTGATATGTAGGACATGGTTGATGACTCAAATTATAAATACTTATTTTAAGAAAGTATAATATGACACTGGAAATGCCTATTGTGATTTGATATGTAGGACATGGATGATGACTCAAATTATAAATACTTGTTTTGAGAAAGTATAATATGACACTGGAAAACTTTATTGATTAATAAAGTATAAAAGGAGAACTTTGGTTACAAATTGAAATCTTACGTTTTAAATACTTGTGTGGTTCAGTTGTAAATTCTGCAAATAACCTAAGATAAGTTAAAACATTGGGGAAAGATAGTGTGGTATATGACGAGATAGACCATTGGGAAGGTTAGTGCAATAGGTGTGCACATTAGAAGAGAGGTGAGAATTTCTCAAGAGAGTGTCGCACTAATATGTTGTTGCATTGGCCTGTAATCAATTTAAATACTTGCTAAACGAATTTTTAAATCATATACACTATCGGGCTCTGACCCATTTCTATTTATCTTTCTCTCTTGTATATATATATATATATATATATATATATATATATATATATATATATATATATATATATATATATATGTATATATTACAGGTGCCCAGCCACAGGGGCGTCTTGCATAGGGTCCTTTGGCAGGAACGAGCTGCAGCTTAGGTGGGAGTTGCAGGCCTGTTGTTTAGACGACTTCATCCATTTGATTTTATTCCTCGTTCAGTTTTATCCAGCAGGGGCATGTGTCACCCTCTTCCTATTAATTAGATGGTATTGTCAGAGATTGTAATTTTTACTTTCAGTACCTTTATTTCGGAATTGTTATTGTCAGGATGTTTTCCTTAGTATTTTAATGTTGGGATTTATTATTGTTGGGTAAACTCTTAAATGTCCATTTTATTCTTCTACTTATTGTGTGACTCTTTAGATGTTAATGGTTTAAGGTTTTATAACCGGATTTAATAAAATGAGAATAAGGTATTAAATGGTTTTGACACTTAGCCTAATTATTTAGGGTGTTTAAATTGGAAAAGTATTTTTACGACAGTGATGCTAAGAATGAACCAACTGTTCACCTTGATTTTAATTTAATAAAAGAGTGATCGCCCGGTATTTAATTAGGCGGGGTGCCACAGGAATGAAATTATGATCCTTAGACACTTTAAACTACTAATCTAAGAACGTTAATCGTAATATACGAAATTATTTGGGAAGATAATATGACTCATATTCTTCTTGAAATGTAAATAACTTTATTCTATATTATATGCAATATTTTGATGATGTGTACATATGAGATATATCCTAGAGGGACATTCTTATTGACCATGCGACGGTGCCACTTTGGTAACCCCCGTATAGAGACGAGTTATATCATGGGTCGTACGATTGCGATCACTATAGTATTATAGTACTCTAGGTTGGGCGACAGTGCCACTTTGGTACCCCAAGAGAGCGACATGGGCTTACCTTGGGTCGTGCGACGGTGCCACTTCGATACTCTAGTAGATAAACATAAGGTGTACTCTGCGTCGGGTGACAGCGTCACTTCGATACTCCTTTTGTGAACTATATAATAATTTATATGAATAGTACATATATGGATATACACGTATAAATGTATTTTCAAATTAGATATATATACTTCAGAGGTATAGAAAAATTATTAATGAATATTCAATTTAAATGAATATTGTGTATTCATGGGTTCACTTAGGTCTAAGATTAAACGCATGTGATATCCAGGATTGTTGGGTTTGAGTATGAATTAAAATACACTAAAATACTAAAGGAAGATGTGTAATTATATAATAGTCAAAACTCAATTATATTCTTAATACTTTTTAGGCTTCTTGTTAACGCTATTAATTTACCATTTTCAAGACATAGGCCACAGGTACAGCCCCACCACTGATTCAGTCTTGAGTTCCTTCAGTTGCCATACACATATGATGTAGGTGTCGAGCATGCGTGCTCGTGCTTATATACTCCTTTTATCTTTTATGTTGGATTTATGTTAATGACTTAGTATATTAGGGACTTGTATTATAAGATAGTGATAGTATGCGATGATTCTATTACTACTATTGGTTTGGTACGAGAGAAATTGTGATTCACCTATTTGTGTTGCTTTTATTTATATTGTGTTTTAGTTTACAATCATACTTAGAATTATACTTAATTGTTTAGACTCCTGTTTATTTACATTAGGCCTGATCAATCTAGTTAAAATTTTATGGAGTATCATTGTTGGTATCATATCATTTTAGTTTAGTGTCCTGGGGATCTTGAGTGCATTTATCGTTATACATTATTTTTACTATCTTTCAGATTGTGAACACGTGGAGATGATCATGCCGGCCGTGACCGACCGATAGTGCCGAGTGAAAGGAAAAAAATCTAAAATTATGTCAACTTGCTTGATTAGTTGGAGTGAATTATGAAAGGAGTAACCGAGCAAGGCAGGCTCTAGACATATGATAATTAGGCCATTGCCTAGGGTCCCTGATTAATCGGACCCACAATTCGAAAAAAAAAAGAGTAAAAAAATCAGGTATAAAAATATTTGTTTAAAAAATGTAGTTATGGGGAAAAAATTGAGTTTACCACTTAAAAAGTCCTAAAAAAAATCACTCTAATACTAAATATTTTTTATCACTTAAAAAGGACTTCCAAAAAAGTCCAAACCCACTCTAATACTAAAGTCACATAACTTAATCCACTTTTTAGCACACTCACCCACTCACTTTTAACACTCACTCATAAAATTTGTTGATTTCTATTATTAATTTGGTGAAAAAAAAAACTAAAAATAATGTTTAGGTTGGATTAGATAAAAAAAAAAGTGCCAGTATATAAGGGGTTATAAAGTAACAATTTTTTTATCCATTTTGTTTAAAATAACAAAACAATTTATTTTGAGCGAATTATTTAAGGGGTACCCTGGAATGTTAAGAACCCATAAAAAAATTCAACTCAAAATTATTTTTTTTACAATTTAAAAAAAATCGCTCGTCAATTCATTTTAGCTAAAGATCAAATGATAAAAAAAATGATCTTCTAGTGTTTTGGTGAAGTCACAAATCGATTGGATGTGGGAATGTCCTTCCAACCGCTTCTTATAAATAACCATATTTGCCCTCTTTAAATCTAAGTTGGCTAAACTTTAAATAGTTAGAAGATTTTGAGTTTAAAGTTTGGTATGCATTGTTAGGTTAAAAAAAAATTGATTGATAAAATAATGTTAATCTTAGTTTTTTTTTGGTTCATTTTTTTTAGAAAACTAAGTTATTTATGTCATTTGGTAAACATCATTATTTTGGTAAAATATTTAACTAAATACAATATGATGTAGTCTCATATAGTTTTTTTAAAAGTTTATCATATTTTCCAATAGTAGTTGGGCAAGTTGTATTGAGCGGACCTAAAGTTTATTTTCAAAATTTACCTTTCAATTATTTTGGCCAAGGTTAAGTTTTCTACTTAATGAAAATTTTCAATTTTTTTTGTTGTTTCGAAATTTACTGAAGAAATCGATTTTATCACAAAACTCAAGGGTTCGATTTCAGTTTACTTAGATTTTATCGAGTGGTATAAATGTTAATTTCAGTTTTAATATATTAATATTAATTTGATATATTAAACTTAATTTTGTATAAAAAATGAGGTTTTTTACCTATTAGTTCCATTTACTAAGTATGTAGTTCAATATGCCCTAACAGCTTTTTTTGTTTTTGTTCTAATAGGTCCTATTTGTAAACATACAGTGAATATTCACTATATGTACAAATATGACCTATTAAGAAAAATATGTTACAATATGACCTATTAGAAAATGTTCCATATAAATAGTACTTAATAGGAAGATCCCTTAAAAAATATAGGAATGACATATTTTTTTAATTAGTTTTTTTGCTTTAGTCTCATATCCTAAAATTTGTTAGGTTTCCATTCCATATGTTTTTTAAATTGTAAAATATCTCATAACCACCCAAAATCCTCCATAATTACTCTATAACTGTCGATTTTCTTTTATTCAGAGAATGATGCATGTCCCGTACTGATTAAAATAGTATCAACAACTAAAAAATTAAATATACGAGAATGATTACAAATAAATTTTTAATATAATATGACTAAATACTTAAAGATCCTTTTTTTAATTTAATTTTTTTATACGTAAAGGGCGCAATTTTAATTTTGGATTTATTATATATAAGTCCTATTAGACATTTATTTACTCATTCTAGTCCCACGATATTTTTTTCCTACATATAGGTCCTATTCCTAATTTCTTGGAACTTTTTTTTTTACAATTATACTCTATTAAAACC
>OX422213.1:238503659-238651159 GCA_949130495.1 Sambucus nigra | reverse complement strand
ACACAATAAATTTTACTGTCTCGAAATAGTTTTATAGTTTGACATATGTGTCATTTTCACAAATAGTAACATTTATTGTGTTGATATATATATATATATATATATATATATATATATCGAGTTTATAGATTATTTGACTTATTTATTTAACTAGTAAATTTTATTGTCTATGTAATATTAAAACAAAAATTTTAGTGTTTATGAAAATGTCATGGATACAAAACTATTTCATATTTTAGTGTATACAGTAAACTTTGCCGTCCGTGTAATTTTTTTCTTCGAAATTTTATATGCTTCATGGATCTTGTTTGATAAACCTCGGCGAGGAGATTTTAAAAATAGTAATTTTGCGAAAAACGGATTTGTCAATCAAAAATTCTGATCATTAAAAAATAAAAATAAAAAGTTCAACCACTTATGTAAATTCTCCAAAAAGTTATGAATTGTTGATTTTTAAAGGATATAATTCTAAACATACGTCCCCAAAAAATAGGAATAAGATTTAGAGCAAATTATATCTAGGTCCCATTTATTAGGTCAACAAACTTATAAGTCCTATTGACTTTTTCATAATCCCATAGGTCCTATTCCAACTTTTTAAAAAAAAAATTCACAATTTTACCCTTTTAAAACCAACCATCCGTAACTTCCTTGAGTAAGTTACATAAGTGGTTGGACTTTTTTTTTAATCTTTAAATGATCATAACTTTTGATTCACAAATTCGTTTTTCGCAAAATTACTATTTTTGAAATCTGCTCGACGAGATCTATCAAACAAGATCCATGAAGGCTATAAAATTCCAAAGAAAAAAATTTACACAAACAGTAAACTTTACTGTATGCACTAGAATATGAAATAGTTTTATATATGTGACATTTCACAAACAGACAGTAACATTTACTGTGGTAATACTACACAGTATATATATATATATATATATATATACATATATATATATATATATACATATATATATATATATATACATATATATATATATATACACACACACATCCGGTGGATCCAAACTCTCTTTTTTCAAAAATACCTTATATTTAAAGGTCCGCGCTAACGGCATCCAATCCTTACCACCATTGTTGGAGCTTCAACGACCTTCGCCAGAGCTCCGATTTGGGGTGGGTAAGGGTGGCATGTGGTGCCGCTGGCGCGGACCTTTGAAAATAAGAGACTTTTGAATAAATGGGTTTTGGATCCACCGGAGTATTATGGGGTGCCGCTGACGCGGACCTTTGAAAATAAGATTGGATCAATGGGATCGGGATCATCTGGAGCGCCAATTTGAGGTGAATAGGGGTGGCACAGAACTTAAAAATTTACGAGCATATATATATATATAGTTTGTAAAAATGTCATAGATATTAAACTTTATTGTATACACCAAAAAATGAAATAGTTTTATATTTGTGACATTTTCACAAACAACAACATTTACTGAGTTAATATTACACAATATATATATATATATATATATATATATATATAACATTTTCACAAACAGACATTTACTGAGTTAAGACTACACAGTATATATATATATATATATATATATATATATATATATATATATATATATATATATATATATATATATATATATATATATATATATATATATATATATATATGGTGGATCCAAACCCTATTTTTTCAAAATTACCTTATATTTGAAGGTTCGCGCTAGCGGTATTCAATCCTTACCACCATTATTGGAGCTTCAACGACCTTCGTTAGAGCTCCGATTTGGGTGGGTAAGGGTGGCATGTGGTGCCGCTGGAGCGGACCTTTGAAAATAAGAGACTATTGAATAAAAGGGCTTTCGATCCACCGAAGTATCATGGTGGGCCGATGGCGCGGACCTTTGAAAATAAGATTGGATAAATGGGATCGGGATCATCTGGAGCGCCAATTTGGGGTGAATAGGGGTGGCACAGAACTTTTAAAATAGGAGCATATTAGATATATATATATATATATATATATATATATATATATATATATATATATATATATATATATATATATATATATATATATAGTTTGTAAAAATGTCATAGATATTAAACTTTATTGTATACACTAGAAAATGAAATAGTTTTATATTTCTGACATTTTCACAAACAATGACATTTACTGTGATAATATATTTATGAAATAGTTTTATATATATAACATTTTCACAAACAGTAACATTTACTGAGTTATTATTACACAATATATATATAACATTTTCACAAACAGTAATATTTACTGAGTTAATATATATATATATATATATATATATATATATATATATATACACGGTAGATCCAAACCTCTTTTTTTTTAATTACCATATTTTTAAAGGTTTACGCTAGCGACATTCAATCCCCACCACTACCCACCCCAATTGTCGAAGCTTCAACGACTTTCATCAGAGCTATGATTTAGGTGGGTAGTAGTGGCATAGGGTGCCGCTGGCGCGGACCTCTAAAATTAAAAGAATATTAGATAAATGGAGTTTGGATCCACTGGCGCTCCGAGTAGGGGTGACAGTGGGTTAGGTTTATATCTATAACATTTTTACAAACGTTAACATTTACTGTGTTATAACACAGTATATATATATATATATATATATATAGGGTGGATCCAAACCTCTTTTTTCAGATATTATCTTATTTTTAACGGTCCGCGCCAGCGGCATCCAATCCCCATCCCCTTTATCGGAGCTCCAACAACCTTCATCAGAGCTCTGATTTGAGGTGGCATGGGATGCCGATGTAACATTTTCACAAACAGTAACATTTATTATTTGTGAAAATATTACAGATATAAACCTAATCCAATGCTACCCCTACCCACCTCAAACTGGAGCGCCGGTGTATCCAAACTCCATTTATCCAATATTCCCTTATTTCCTAAGGTCCGCGCCAGCGGCACTCCATGTTACCCCAAATCAGAACTCTGATGAAGGTTGTTCGAGCTCCAACAATTGGGGTTGGTGGTGTTCGGGATTAGATACCGTTAGCGCGGGTCGTTAAAAATAGGTTTGGATCCACCGTATATATATATATATACTGTGTTATAACACAGTAAATGTTAACGTTTGTAAAAATGTTATAGATATAAACCTAACCCACTGTCACCCCTACTCACCCCAAATCGGAGTGCCAGTGGATCCAAACTCCATTTATCTAATATTCTTTTAATTTCAGAGGTCCGCGCCAGCGGCACCCTATGCCACTACTACCCACCTAAATCATAGCGCTGATGAAAGTCGTTGAAGCGTCGACAATTAGGGTGGGTAGTGGTGGGGATTGAATGTCGCTAGCGTAAACCTTTAAAAATATGGTAATTTAAAAAAAAAAAGGTTTGGATATACCGTGTATATATATATATATATATATATATATATATATATATATATATATATATATATTAACTCAGTAAATGTTACTGTTTTTGTGAAAATGTTATATATATATTGTGTAATATTAACTCAGTAAATGATACGTTTTGTGAAAATGTTATATATATAAAACTATTTCATAAATATATTATCACAGTAAATGTTATTGTTTGTGAAAATGTCAGAAATATAAAACTATTTCATTTTCTGGTATATACAATAAAGTTTAATATCTATGACATTTTTACAAACTATATATATATATATATATATATATATATATATATATATATATATATAATATGCTCCTATTTTTAAAGTTCTGTGCCACCCCTATTCACCCCAAATTGGCGCTCCAGATGATCCCGATCCCATTTATCCAATCTTATTTTCAAAGGTCCGCGCCAGCTGCCCCCATGATACTTCGGTGGATCCAAAGCCCATTTATTTAATAGTCTCTTATTTTTAAAGGTCCGCGTCAGCGGCACCACATGCCACCCTTACCCACCCCAAATCAGAGCTCTGACGAAGGTCGTTGAAGCTCTAATAATGGTGGTAAGGATTGGATACCGCTAGCGCGAACCTTCAAATATAAGGTAATTTTGAAAAAAAAAGGGTTTGGATCCACCGTGTATATATATATATATATATATATATATATATATATATATATATATATATATATATATATATATATATATATATATGATGTGTAGCATTAGCACATTAAATGTTACTGTCTGTTTGTGAAAATGTCACATATATAAAATTATTTCATATTATAGTGCATACAGTAAAGTTTACTGTTTGTGTAAATTTTTTTCTTTGGAATTTTATAGCCTTCATGGATCTTGTTTGATAGATCTCGTCGAACAGATTTCAAAAATAGTAATTTTGTGAAAAACGGATTTGTGAATCAAAAGTTATGATCATTTGAAGATTAAAAAAAAAGGTTCAACCACTTATGTAACTTCCTCAAGGAAGTTACGGATTGTTGGTTTTAAAAGGGTAAAATTGGAAAAAAAAAAGTTCCAAAAAATTAGGAATAGGACTTATATGTAAGAGAAAAACATGATGGGACTAGAATGTCTATAAGAACGTCTAATAGGATCTAAACGTAAATGCCCCAATTAATATGTAGAAAAAATATGATGGGATTAGAAAGGGTAAAAAAAAAATAAAACCCCTTTAATTTTTCGCTTATAGTCGCGAAATCTATATGGACGCCTGTAACCGGGTTTGCATTTTCCTTACGAGAGTGCCGCTCGCTCTGTTTGGGGTCGCTTCACCTTCCTTTCTCCTCACTAACACCCAACTTGAAGCGGTGAAACCCTAGGTTTCGACTACTTCTTTCTTCACTCTTTATATAATTTTGTGATTTTCATTTCTCATTAGTTTTTTTTCTGTAGTGCTGGTATTTTTTTTAGCGTACAAGTGTTTCTGCAGTTTGATTTCGTTTTGGAATTTTAATTTTAATAGTTATTTTTATTTAATGTTCAGGGCCTTGTGTCTGTGGGCAAATAATTGAATTTGAATGATGGATGCTAATGGCTTGGTTTTGAATGTACAAAGCAACAAGTTGTGTAAAGGACCAAATGGAGAGGGTAGTGTTGACAGACTGAGTAGTTTGCCAGAGGCAATTATCAGTCACATTCTATCTTTCTTACCCACAAAAGAGGCAGTAAAAACCTGTGCCCTATCAACCAAATGGATTTATATGTGGACAGCTGTTACCACTCTGGACCTTAAGGATGATTGGGTTGTCAATCGAAAAGGGAAGAATAAAAAAGAAAGATTTATGAACTTTGTAGACAGAGTACTGCTCCTTGGCAATCCAATTATACATAATTTCAATCTCTCGTTATCAAAAGAGTTTGACGCATCTCGTGTTCATTCATGAATATCCGCTGTCATAAGGCGCGGTGTTCAGAAGCTTCGTATTCAATATCATCCTGGAAAATCATTTGTTTTTCCGCATTGTTTATACTCAGGATTGGAATTAAACATGCCTTGTACTTTTAAAGTTCCTACTTCCATCTGTTTGTCAAGCCTTAGAATCTTAAAAAATTTTGAGGTTACATTTTTGAACAAGAGTTCCCCTCGCTCAAGTGAACTCCATTTTAGTTTCCCATGCCTTCAAACGTTATGTTTAGACCGATGCAATTGGCAAAATGTGAAGGTTGTTGATATTGCTGCTCCCAGTCTTATTAGCTTTAAGATAATCGATTTTGACTATTATTGGGTACCTGATCCGATGAAGAGCTTTGTAGTCAACATTCATGCATCAAGTATCATTGAATTTGAATGCACCGGTAAATCAATTGTAGACTTTAATCTTGTCTGCCCTTCATCAATTAGCGATGCAACTATTAATTTTTGCGGCAAATATTGGGCGCAGAAACTTAAGATGGGTTTGCACACATGTACACTTCTTAAACAGTTCTCCAGCTTGAAATATCTATGGTTGTCTGGTTAAACCATTGTGGTACGTTCCCTTCCTTTCATTAGATTCCAATTGCTTTCGTGCTGATTTTTTGTATTCAATGACATCACCACCTCAACAGGATCAACATTATGGAGATGACTTAGTATCAAACATTTAAAAATATTTTCAATGTTTGAAATAATATTATAAGCAAATCATAATTAGTATAGCAGGCCACGGCATTGCTATGTTATGAGAAACTAAATCCCCCTTCAGTATGTATAAGATACTGGCTATTCACACTACTCTAGAAATTATAAAATTTCCTAGAAGATGTTTACAAAGTTTTGCAAAATATTATATTGCAATGCGTGAGTATGATTATGGAGTAGGAATAACAGCACCCTTTAAAAACTAATGTAGAACATTTTTCTATCGAATGTCCCTGAAGGGACAGATTAATGAACAACTTTAGTCTAACACAACTCTTGCTCAACATATGAATATAAATTAAATAATTGCAAAAGCTATCGTTTTATGTTCGTTGGCAAATGAGAACAGATATTCCAGTCATGAAGTGCGTTAGCAATGCATGTTTTACTCTTCATGCCATGAGATCAAACGTTTTTCCGCTAAGTCAAATATATGATCAATGTGGCGTGCATAGCTTTTTCAACAAAAGTTTTGAATTAAAAATTTGAGAAAAGCACAAATTCGAAAAAGAGATAATTGTTGAGGAGTGTTTGTTGGAGGACCTACTTTAAACTACCTGGCCAATAGTTTTCCAAATTTGAAGGAAATTTTCAGATCTATACAAAAGGTAACTTAACTGTACCCAACTCATATTGTTTAAAATATTTGCTTGAAAGATTAACATTTTTGTTGGGAATTCGTTGTGTTTAGTAATAACTATTTCTTTGTTGTGTCCTAGATTCTTGCCTCTCTAGAAGATTTACAAAACCAACTCCCTCCACTAAATAATTTGATCCAATTGGCAATAAGTTAGGGAACTCCTGGTCGGTGTGGAGCATTAATTGCCTTGCTGAAGAGCTCACCAGTTCTTGAATCTCTAATTCTTACTTGGGTAAACTGTTAAGCATTTTTTATATTTTAATTAAGTTATATGCATGGATTGAGTTTTGTACCTGGTTGGTGATCTTTTGGGACTATACGTCATGTTGTTTCCACAAATTATAGGTCCGCACTTAGTCACCATCCGATCCTGATTTTTGTAGGAGAGTGCTACAGGGTTCGGCGATGAAGTGATACCTCTGTGTTTTCAAACTCACCTCAAGTCGGTTAAATTTCTATATTTTGACGGGACAGAAAGCGGCCTTGAGTTTGCAATGTTTTTGTTGAAGAATGCAAAAGTGTTGGAGGAAATGACTATCATAGCTGAGGCAACCTTGACATACCAATTCGAAAATGAAATTCAGGCAGTGAAAGAAAAGCTGTTAGCATTTCCTAGGACCTCGGATCATGCTTCTATATCTTTCACTTAATAGTGTAGCTATTTGTGGCCTGGCTTGGACCTAAATAGATTTGAAGCACATCTATGGCTTAGATGTCACAACTTCTTGACATTGGATTTTTTTATTTGATTGGTGGCGCATATATATATATATATATATATATATATATATATATATATATTCTCTAAACTTTTGTATTAACGTTTAAGTAAAAATATTTTTTTATAAAAGTAAATGAGGAAATTATATATCTTCTCCTACAGATGGCCATGGCTGCATTATCAGTCACCCTGACATACCCACAAAGGGTCCCAACGAAACGAGCATGAGCAACTTACTATTAAAGGTACATATACCTAGGCTTCTTCAAAAGAAATATATCCTAGCTTAAAATTGGCCTCTTTTGAATCTTAAAATTCATATGTTTTTCTAGCTTCCTTGTATATGTTAGCCACACCACACCTCTGACTGCTCTCTATATACATTCACACAGACCAAAAAAATCATATTTTTATATTTGTTTGAAAGAGAAATGATTCGTATGCGTTCTTTTATATGGAAGTCCTATTGATCCTGTTTGGGTTAATAATGCAATATTTCTGGTTCGTTCTACTAGTTACTTTTTTAACATACAAAAACAATATCAAAGGTCAAGCGACATTTGAAAGAATTTTGAGAATGCTGTCTAATTTTGCATACTCGGAACAAGCGAAACATGAAAAACATTTCTTTAAATTTAGCCACAAGAGGTAGTGCTGAAAAGTAAAGGTTGGAGGAGTAATTAACAACTATTTTTTATTTTCATAATCAGTCCAAAGCCCATTATCCCATAACAAGTACATTCCTCAAAGAATAATACTAGACAATCTGGGAATAATACTAGACAATTCGGGTGCTAGTATCGGGCTAGTACCAAATTGTCTAGTTGGCAATCTCATTGGTTTTCATTTGCCCTCATTTTTTTAGTTGGCACCTCATTTATTTAGTTGATACCTTATTTTTTGAAACAGTTTTTTTCAAAAAAAATATAAAATCCTTATTTTCAATAAAAATATGTTTTTTTAAAATAAAACTATGATTTTTTTTTTAAATTATTTTTAACTCATTTAGTCCCTTCAACATTCATTTATCTAATATTCTCTTATTTTTACAGGTTCGCGCCAACGGCACCCATTATTTTATTTTTTTTTTTAATTAGCCGACACTATCTCTCGGATTGTCTAGTATTATTTTTTTTTCTTTTTTTTTATTATTTTAACTCATTTAGTCTCTCAAGTATCCATTTATTCAATATTTACTTATTTTTAACGGTCCGCGCCAGCGGTACCCCTTTGTATTTCTAAAAACTGTTTAAAAATGTAAAAAAAAGTTTTTATTTATATTAAACTAACTTTTATTTTTTCAAAAAAAAATATAAATCTGTATTTTCAATTAAAATATGTTTTTTAAAAATAAAACTATTCTAGTAGGATATTTTTTAAACTCATTTAGTCCCTAAAACACCCATTTATCCAATATTCTCTTACTTTTAAAGGTCCGCGCCAGCTACACCCATTATTTTTAAACTATTTTTTTTTAATTTTACAACATTTAAAACAATTTTTGTATTTCTTCAAACTGTTTAAAAATGTAAAAAAAATATTTATATTAAACAACTTTTCTTTTCTGAAATAGTTTTTTTTTTTTTAAAAACCATTTTTATATTAAAATAGTGTTTTTTAACAATACATTATTTTAGTTTATAAAAAATATTATTTTCTAATAAAACAGTTTTTGTTTAAATAAAAAAAAAGTCAAATAATGCTATTAAATCACATAAAAAACCAAGAAAAAGAAAAAAAAAGATTCCCTCCATGTACTAACCCGGGGTTAACTCCCGGGTAGTATAGCATTACTCTTCCTCAAAAGGTCAGGGTAATTCTATCCGCAACTATACTTCCACTCAATACAACTCTTAATCTATATACAACCCAATCTTAAATTCACATTTGGTCGTGAGTTCGATCCCTCCCCACGGATACCTGCCCTGAGGGTAAGGGCGGACTCTGAGCCGTGCGGGTATGTCGTAAGGTGTCTGGGTTCGATTCCCCCTCGGGGGCCAGATTTAAATTGGAGTGTGTGTTAGGGTGACTCTGACACTTGAACCCCCTGTTTAGCAAACACGAGGGAGTTCAAAGTGCTAGTTCGTGTGGAGGTTCAGGGTTCAGGGCTTCAAAAAAAATAAATACAACCCATAAGTATCAATTGACTTTCCTAACCTACCATTTTTTAACATTTGGATACCACCACACCAACATAACCCACTTATCCCTCATTTACAACCGAACTATGTAGCCAAAGATTCAAAACCACCCTCTTGGATTCAAGCACCAAAAAAACACAAAAATAGTGAAGAAAGCAAAAGAAACCTATATTTTGGCAAATAGTGGGATATAAATGTGCGACAAATACTAGTAGAGTAATACGTACAAAGAATATTTATACATACAAAATATATTTTAACGATTATGAAATCATCCATCATTTGATTAAGCATTCTCATGCAAAATGCAATGTGACATACAATTAACGTTTTGACCATGTAATTCGGGTTATAAGCCAACTCATACTTAATCTTTCATTTAACAATACTCATATCCCTTTAATTTAATCATTAATGTACTTTTACATTCTTCCAAGTTGTTTCATAAACTTGTATTTACATTAGTGAGCGACGTGCTCAAAATAATATTTTCACTCGATTAATTGGGGTAACAAAATTAATGAGTGTTATACAGTCTTTCACCGACTCCTTCCATGTCGGAATATGCTATTGATCCGTTGTTCGGGTCTAAGCATTAAATCGCACCCTAGGGCTCCGGGGCCTTTTTAAATTTTGTAGTTACCTCCGAGTGCGTCTTACTTGTTACATCTTTATAATTCTTTTTCTTTATTTATTTCTTATTCACTTTTAAAACTTTTTTTCCTTTATTTCCTTTCTACCGGCCAATGAGACAAATCGAAACACACTTTATTTCTAAGTTTCACACTTTATAAGAAAAGTCCGTTTTCATTTTACTTTATACTCGGTATTTCATCTTTTGAAAAAAAAACTTTAATTACCATTTCTTGTGACATTTAACCTTTGAGTGCAAGCACCCATTTATACACTTTAATATATTTTTCACTATTTACACTCACTTGTAAACGTGCATTTTATACATTTTGTCAAAAATGCTTCTTTTCATCTTCACTTTACAAAACATGAGTTTTCACCACATAAAATTCAACTCTTTAACTAGAGTCCTCTTGATTTGGTAAGACATTATTAAGTTCATATTTCACATAACATGGCACATTTGTGCTAAAACATTTCCTTTGTCATTTCAAGATTTTACCTTTTAAAATATTTAATTTGCATTGTCTACCTTGTTTCTCATCATTTTATAAGTCATTTTCTTACTTTAAAATTAACTTTCCAAGACAATATTCATTTTTACAAATATTACTATTTAATCCAAACTTTTCATAAAGTGATACTTTTGGCCTATAAAGTACACTTTTGACATTTCAAATCTTATTCTTACAAATTGAGAACCTTTCATTTGAGACTTTGTATCTTTGTCATTTTATGTGTAAATATAACTATATTTACTGTTTTAATCTCAATACTTTACTATTTTCACTTTTTGTCCATTAAACTTTAAATCTTTTAAACTTTCTTCACATAAAGTAGTCACTTTATGTGACTAACATGCTGCTTTTTTCAACATTATTATTTCTTATTCCAAGGCTTGTTTAAATGTATTTTCAACATACTAAAACCCATTATCCTAACTACATGAGTTAATGTTCATGAGTGTAAGGTTTCACATCCATAAAACCCATATATGCATCCTAGCATTTATTCATCAAGTTCAACTTGACATTTGACATGAAATAACTAGATTAAACATGAATTTCATAAGGAATAACTTCTTTAAACATTATAAAATTTAATTTTAATTTCAACATTTAACCATTTTTATCACATCTTTATTAACCTATATTCATATATAGTGATAATAAGCATACATAGTCGTGTAAAACATACATATGTATGCATATAACTATCATTCTTGATTTTAAACTTGAAAACAATGTAGAGCAACCCCTACTTATTGAAGATAATAACTATGATGAAGATGTTGAAAGAATACCAATAAGCTCTAAACTATCATTATTAAAAGGGTTTGACACATCTCGTGTTCATTCATAGATCTCCACTGTCATAAGGCGTGGCGTTCAGAAGCTTCGTATTCAATATCATTATAACGATTCATTTGTTTTTCCGCGTTGTTTATACACCAGTGTTTCCCTGATAGAATTGGAATTAATGGTGCCTTGTACTTTTAAAGTTCCTACTTCCATCTGTTTCTCAAGCCTTAAAATCCTAGAAGTTTCTCATGTTACATTTTTTAGCAAGAGTTACCCTAGCTCAAGTAAACTCAATTTTAGTTTCCCATGCCTTCAAACGTTGCGTTTAAATGGATGCAAATGGCAAAATGTGAAGGTTGTTGATATTACTGCTCCTAGTCTTATTAGCTTTCAGATAATAGATTTTGACTATTTTTGGGTACCTGATCCGATAAAGAGCTTTGTAATCAACATTCATGCATAAAGTATCATTGAATTTGAATGCTCTGGTAAATCAATTGTAGACTTCAATATTGTCAGTCCTTCATCAATTTCCCGTGCAACTTTTCATTTATTCATTGATGATCGGGAGCAGAAAAGAAAGATGGGCTTGCGTACATGTACACTTCTTAAACAGTTCTCCAGCCTGAAATATCTATTGTTGTCTGGTGAAACCATTGTGGTTTGTTTCCTTTTATTATCTTCCAATTGCTTTTAGAAGTATGTAAAACATTACTCAAATTCGGGCATCCGTGCTGATTTTGTATATTCAACAGCACCACCTCAACAAGATCAACATTATGGAGATGACTTATATTCAATGTACAAATATTTTAAATGCTTAAAATAATAGTATAGACAGATCATAATGAGGTAAATGTACCTTTAAAGTTTGAATATGAAGTCTGAATCAGTCTAAATACATCCATTCAAACATAAAAACAAACATATTTTTCAGATTCAGAGACTTCAGATTCGGATGAAAAACGAAACACAACCTTAGTATAAAAGCCCACGGCATTGCGATTTTATGAGAAACTAAATCCCCCTTACGTGTGAAGATACTGTCTATTCGCGCTACTCCAGAAATTATAAAAATTTCCTAGAAGCTATTTAGAAAGTGTTGCAAAATATTATATTGGAATGTGTGAATATGATTGTGGAGTTGGAATACCACCCTTTAAAAACTAATGTAGAACATATTTTTTTATCGAATGTGCCTAGGACAGATTAATGTACAACTTTAACACAACTTTTGCTCAACATATGAATATAAATTAAATAATTGCAAAAGCTATCGTCTTTATATGTTCATTGGTAAATGAGAACAGATATTCCAGTCATGTAGTGGGGCGAAGCCAGGATTTATTCTTAAGGGGCCAAAATTTATGAAAAGAAAATACTCACCAACAATATAATATATATTCATCAACAAAACGTAAATGTCATATATACAAAAATGAGTTAAAAACATTTTACTAGGGAAAAAATAAGACACCGTGAAATATACAAGAAAAAGTAAAAACAAATGTAGTACTTCATAAATAACCAAGTAGTTGGACAATGAATATCCTATTGTGTTTTAATTTTTAACACTAGACCTAGCCTTTGTTAAAACTTTAAAAAGGCTGCAATAAAAATTTATTTAAGATCAAACATTATTTATGCTTTATAATAAACAATACAAGTCAAACATTAAATTTACAAATATGTAAAAAGAATTCAATTACAATGTATTTAAATGTTAAAAGTAATATTTTCATTATAAAATAAGACTTTTCAACAATTGGCTAATTTACAATTAGGTGAACATTTGAAATTTAGATTTAATATATATATATATATATATATATATATATATATATATATATATATATAAACATATGGTATTTTAAAAACTTGTTTGAACATTCTTAAATAAAAGGTTTGGATGTGAAAACTAAAAAAGGGAAAAATAGGTGATTTACACTTTCGATGCTTAGTCACATGGGTGGTACCGTGCCAAGGTGGGGATCACTCAAGGTTTGAACTTGAAATGCAATTGTAATGGCTATTGAAGGTAGAAGATCCATGCATCCAACGATTAGGGGAAAACCAAAAAAAAAATTAAATTTATAACTCTATAGCATTGTTGTATAAATTTGTAAAAGCTTGGAGGGGGCCATGACCTCCCTCATTCCTGCTGTAGCTTCGTCCCTGTGTAGTGTGTTAGCAATGCATGTTCCCTCTTCATGCCATGAGATCAAACGTTTTTTCGCTGAGCCAAATATTTGATTAATGTGGCGTGCATAGCCTTTTCTCAATCCTGGAACAAAAGCTTTGAGAAAAGCACAAATTCGAAAAAGATATAATTGTTGAGGAGTGTTTGTTGGAGGACCTACTTCAAACTACTTGGGCAGTAGTTTTCCAAATTTGGAGGAAATTTTCAGATCTATACAAAAGGTAATTTATGTTCGGTTGGAGTTCAAAATAGTTATAATCCAACAATCTTGAGGTAGACCCTGGTTGTACCCAACTCATATTGTTTAAAATATTTGCTTGAAAGATTCAACATTTTTGTTGGAAATTCATTGTGTATAGTCATAACTATTTCTTTGTTGTGTACTAGGTTCTTGCCTCTCTAGAAGATTTACAAAACCGTCTCCCTACAATAAATAATTTGATCCATTTGGCAATAAGTTGGCGAACTCCTGGTCTGCGTAGAGCATGAATTACCTTGCTACAGAGCTTACCAGTTCTTGAATCTCTAATTCTTGCTTGGGTAAATTGTTAAACATTTTTGGTTTTATTATATTTTAATTAAGTTATATGCATGGATTGAGTTTTGTATCTAGTTGGTGATCTTTTGGGACTATACGTTATGTTGTTTCCACAAATTATAGGCCCACATTTAGTCACCATCCGATCCTGAATTTTGTAGGAGTGTGCTACAGGGTTCGATGATGAAGTGGTGCCTCTGTGTTTTCAAACTCACCTCAAGTTGATTAAATTTCTATATTTTGGCGGGACAGAAAGTGGCCTTGAGTTTGCAAAGTTTCTGTTGAAGAATGCAACAGTGTTGGAGGAAATGACTATCATAGCTGGGGCAACCTTGAAATACCAATACGAAAATGAAATTCAGGCAGTGAAAGAAAAGCTGTTAGCATTTCCTAGGACCTCTGATCATGCTTCTATATCTTTAACTTAATTGTGTAGCTATTTGTGGCCTGGCCTGGCCTGGCCTGGCTTGGCTTGGCTTGGACCTAAAGAGATTTGAAGCACATCTATGGCTTAGATGTCACAATTTCTTAATACTGAATTTTTTTATTTGATTGGTGGCGCATATATATATACTCTGGACCCTTGCTTTGTTATACAAGCCATTTTCAGTACATTTATGTATGTTCGCTTGTAATTACAGCCGAGGCAATGTGTTTTTTTTTTTTCTGTTTTATATAGACATATTTTCTTAAAATTTTTGTATTAATGTTAAGTAAAAATATATTTGTTTTATAAAAGTAAATTAGGAAATTATATATATTCTCCTATGGATGACCATGGCTGCATTTTCAGTCAACCTGACATACCCACAAAGGGTCCCAAAAGAGCATGAGCAACTTACCTAGGCTTCTTCAAAATAAATATATCCTTACTTAAAATTGGCCTCTAATGAATCTTAAAAAATTCAAATGTTTTTCTAGTTTCCTTTTATATGTTATCCCAACCGATTGCTCCCTACATACAATAACACACCAAAAAATTCATATTTTTTATTGATTTGAAAGAGAAATGATTTATATGCTTTCTTTTATATGGAAGGCCTTTTGATCCTGTTTGGGTTAATAGTGCAATATTTCTGCTTCGTTCTACTAACTTACTTATTTAACATATAAAAACAATATCAAAGGTCAAGCGACATTTGAAAGAATTTTGAGAATACTGTCTCATTTTGCGTATTCAAAACAAGTGAAACATGACAAATGTTTATATAAATATTTCTGTTTGGGTTAATAGTGCAATAATTTTTTTAAAAAAAGTTAAAATTAGTAAAAACTGTACAAAAAAAACACAGTTAAAAATAAGTTTTTTTTATAAAAGAATTTTTTGGAAAAAAACCACAGTATCAATAATGTTATTTGAAACGTTAAAAATCTTCACGTTATTAGAAACGTTAAAAAACAACTAAAATCTTTACCATTTTCGTAAAAAACAATTTTGAAAAGGTTTCTTTTAAAAAACTGTTTCATAATAATGCAAAATTTTAAAAAAAAGATGGAAAACAATTTTATTTATAAAAAACGGTTAATACATTATAAAAATTTGACACACGTAAAATTTGAAATATCGTATTTGTGGTGACAATTAAATTCAACACAAATTAATAAGAAAAAGCAATCACCAGAGGAAATAAAGAATGTAAAGGATGTCAATCACACGACACAATATTTACGTGGTTCAGCAAGAATACCTACGTCCACAGTGTTGATCTCAATATTATTTCTCTATATTCTGGGGAGTATTTTACAGGAAAAATAATGCATGCCTTTTGCCCCCAGTCTTAGGGTTTGTTATATACATGTTTTGTTCTCGGGGAGTGGGGGTGTTGGACTCCCCCACGTCAATCCTCTACTCCTAGAATACCTCATTACGAGATTTTAGGAGTGAACTAAGTCATAACTGAATTCGGTTGAGATGCGAGGCGCCCAGACTTTGGACCGTTTCTACTGGGCTACTCCTCTGGGCCCGTGGTGACAAATCGAGGTACCCACAATTGCCCCTAAAGTTGTTGTACCATAATTTGGGCTCAATAAATTTAAATGATTTGTCATAATGGCTCTCTTGTAAATTGTGTAACTCTTCCCAAGATTGAAGTTCTCCTTCCAACTTGATTTTGGCGGCAGCCTGCTTCGGATCTCGTGCGATATGATTGGAGATGTTTAAAAGCCCTTTGGAGCAGTATATCTTTGCTGTCGTTTCAAACTTCTTCATATTTTCTTATCTTCTCTAAGCTCCCGCTGTTGCGCTTTCGTCCTCAGGTCCTCATTTTTCGATTTCGATCTCCTTTATCGTATGTGCTTGTGGTCTCGCATCGTCCCAAGCCAAGTTCTGATTTCGTAAGTTCCTTTTGCTATTTCTCTGTGTTTTTCTTTTGAAACTTCTCCGCATTTATAATTTAGGGTTTTTAAATAGCGAAGATAGGCAATAGATCAGTGTCTGAATTTAGGAAGTTTTATAACATCCCAGACTGGGTAGATATCAAGTGTGCCTCTGTCCCTAAGAATGTCAGAGAGATAGAGGACGCTCATTGGATTCACGTCCTCTTACTATCCCAGGAGGGTCTCACCTTCCCTCCAAGCAATTTATTTTTACATTTCTTCGGTTATTTCAATATCGTCCCTGCACAGTGTTCATCAAATGTTTGGAAGATCGTCAATAGTGTCCACAGAATAAAGCAGCTCTATGGCACCAATCTAGGTCTTGCTGAAATTTGCTTTTGTTATTCTTTCTCGCGAACTAATTCCGGTCTTCTTTACCTCAAGTCCATGAGTCCTAATAGGGTGTTGGTAGTAAATCTACCTGATTCCCATAAGGATTACTGGCAAGAGGGTTTTATTGCTAGAAATTGACAGTCCCCCCCCCCCCCCTCCTCATACTGAGGGGTCGAGGTCTGACAGGTTCACGGTCCCCTTTTATGGGGAGAAGTACATAGGTAATCTTAGTCTTTGCTCTGCTCATTGATCCTCTTGTTAATGTTTGATTTTTCTGATATTCTTCTGTTTTCTTTCCAGCGAGGACGAAGAACTTAGAACCTACCCTTAGTGAGGTTCGAGCTGCTGAGTTGATTAAAGCTTGGAATATCAGAGAACCTTTGGCTAACGGTGAACATCCTCGATCAACTTCTTTTCTACTGGAATATAAGAACATTGGGTCGAGTTTTATCGCGCATCCTGTAGACAGCATCCCTGAGTTAGACATCACTGAGAAAGTTGTTGCAAACCCCATCCAGTTGGACGAGGGAGAGAGCAGCTCTGGTGAGGATAGTGAGGGTGATAACAAGGGTGCTGCCGAAGTTAGTTCTAGTTTAGAGAGTTCTGGTGAAGAGTCTTCTAGCTCGGAAGAGGTTTTAGAGGCTCAAGAGTCTTTGAGTGAGTCAAGTAGCTCTAGCGAGGAGGATATGGCTCCCCCAGGAGGAACCTGATCCGTAACGATGATGATGATGATGTGCTTCTTCCTCGCCAGTCGAAGAAACATAGAACTGGCAGTGGAGAGGCTATAGCTGGCGCTCAAACTGTTGCCCATGAGCAGGAGAGGAAGAAGAAAGAGGAAGAGCTGGCGAGAGAGAGAGAGAGAGAGAAAGAAAGAAGAGGAGAAGAAGAAGGTGGAAGATAGAAAGAGGGCTGAGAGGGAGAAGAAATAGAGGGAAGAGGAGATGAGGACGAAGGCGAGGCAAGCTTTGGTGCCCGTGTCTACTTTGCCTGAGGGGGCCTCTGTTACCCTCTCTCCTCACTTGGCCCCTGCATTGCTCGAAAGAGCAATTTTGCCTACCGATCGTCAGAAGGTGGTGGGGACCGACCAGTTAGCTCTGGAAGCGAGTCAGAGGCTAGCCTTGGTAAGTCCGCTCTTGCTCCCTTGCATTTATAATATTTCGTGTAATGCTGCTCCATACTTACAACATTTTGTTTAATGCTTCTCTTCTTTACAGTTTGTGACTGATTTTGCCGTCCTCTACCGTACTCACGATGAGCTGGTGAGAGGGAAGGTCGATCTGGAAAAAAAGAATGCTGAGATGAAAGGGAAGAATGCCGAGCTGGAGGCCAACTTGAAGACTGCCAACCAGGCCCAGAAGTCCTCCGATCTTGCCCTTGCCGAAGCCAATAAAGCGAAGGAAGCAACGATCAAGGAGCTAAATGAGTTGAGACAGTCCTACAATCTGGTTTGCATGATCAAGTTGGTCGTGGTTGAGGAAAATAAAGTGCTGGCAGAGAAGGTGAAGAAAGTGGAGTCTGAGGCGGCTACCATTAAGGAGAGTTCGTACAACTCTGGGTGGGCTGCCGCATATGAGGATGCTAATGTTCAGATAGGCTACATCAGCCGACTGAACTTCAAGAAGGACTAGAACAAGGATCTTCTGGCTGCTGGGGTGAATATTGAGTCACCCTTGTTCGACGTGCATAACCCAGGCCCGAAGCCCATAGTGGATGAGTCCCCTGCCCCGTCTATTGATGAAGGCTCTCCTGCTGCTCAGTCCATCCCTGTTTGTGCTTCTACTGTTTAGGGAACAATAGTTGTTCCCTCTGAGGGAGATGCTGCTACTGCCACTGACAAGGGAAAGCAACCAACTACCGCTGAAAAAACTGAGGTTGCAAGCTAGCCTGCTCTTAGGAAATCTTTTGTATTGTTTCTCTGTTTGTACTGTTCTTTTTTAACTACCGATGTACTTGGACCTCTTTATTTGAATGAAATGAAAAACCTTTTCCTTTTGCACACAAATTCTTTTGCTCTTTAACGCTCTTTTATGGCTTGCAGTTGATTGATGTAGATGAATATATACCTGCCACCTCTCAACTGGGAAGGATTCTTGGTCCTAATGCGAGCAATCAAGTTCGCCAAACCTTTGTGAGGATTTTCAAGTCTCTGAGATCGATAAATAAGAGCTTTAAAGACCAGTCTGAGCTCGTCTCCAAATTGAAAGACAGACTCCAGGAGATGGAAGAGGTTGGTGCCTCTGTCCAAGAAGAAGTGAACACTCTTAGAGATAGATTTCTCGATGCCTCTAAGATTAACCAAGTCGAAGAAGTTCTTAAATAAGAGAATGAGACTCTGAGGAGGGAAGTGTCGCGACTCAGGGAGCATGCACCAAGCGTCGCACCCCAAGTTTTAAGGGGTTCTTCTTCATCGGCTGGTCTGCGAACTGGCGCAGGTGATGGAGGTGCAACTAGGGAGGCTGACGAGCTCCGAGCAGATGTTCATAGAGCTTATGTGATAGTTGCTGGACTATAAAGAGAAGTCACGCTGCTAAGGCATCTGTTCAAGAAAGGACCTCGGCAAGTGTGGGCTAATGGTTACTACCATGGCTGGACCGATGCTCCGACGAGGTTGGCAGAGGTCGAGGAGTTACCCTTCATCAGAGGGTGGTTGAGCGCTCTCAGGTAGCTGAAGGTCCCTAGGAAATCCATACTCTGGTATCGTCATGATATCTCTCCATCAACCCTGAGGCCTAATCCTTTTAGGAGGGACGACCAGTGGGTCCCCATAGATGTTATCCCCAGGCAACTATTAGAGCCAGATGCGAATGAAGGCGAGAAAGAATTGGTTCCTCATCCGAACGATGGCCGAAGAGCACAAATGGCTGATTATCTTACTTAGAGGCCTAACCCTCATTAAGATTTTACTGAATGTAACTCATTGTAAATGTAATGAAGTAATGTAATATTTATGTCTTGGGTTATTTTGCTGACTAAACATGTGTTGTGTATTTTTTACTTAATTTATTTCTCGCTTGATTATCTTGGGCTCTTCGTAGCCGACTAGATTTGTAGGGTTGTTTCATTAAATGAGTATCCTCCCAGTCCAGTATGCTTATGAGATACCATTTTGCCCCACTTTACCTTTTAGGTCATGTCGTCACACTCCCTTAGGCCTAAGTGTGGCAATGGCGAGGACACACCTGGTGTTGGATGTTCTATCCGATCAGGTTTTGTGAACCAAACATCGTTTGACAACCAATTCGATTTGGTCGAGCTGTCTAAGGATCTCCTGTAGGGTTTCATGTATTTCCAGGAGCAATGCTAAGATGTTGTTCGTGTTTCATAATGAAAACCTGAGGAGGGTGATTTCCCTGCTTTTGTATACTGAGTAGTGGGCCTGCCGCTTGGAAAATGTGTGCAAGTCATAAAGTTTATAATACAGAATTAACACTTCATAGGATGCTACTGCCAAATAACTTTTATTAATCACAAGCAATAAAAAATGAATTGCCAATTCCAAAGAATGCGATAAAAGATGAATGAAAAAAACTAGAAATAGAATTTCTTTAGATTGGCTACGTTCCATGCTGGGGGTGTCTCTCTGCCCTCCATCGTTTCTAAGTGATAGGCTCCTTGTAGGTCGTCCCTTATCACCTTGAATTGTCCCTTCCAATTTGGACCTAGCTTGTCGTCTGATGGTTTTACTGCACTGTCAAGGACTTTCCTTAGGACGTAGTCCCCAACCTGGAATGCCCTCGGATTGACCTTCTTATTATAGTGTTTCGCGAGCTGTTGTTGATAGCTTGCCAGTCTCACTAAGGCCAGTTCTCTGCATTTGTCAGTTAGGTCAAGTTCAATGAGTAATGCTGCATCATTCTGGCCCTGGTCAATAAGGGTGGACATCATGGTTGGTAGGCCAACTTCCAAAGGGATTACTGCTTCCATTCCATACGTTAGTGAGAATGGGGTTTCCCCAGTTGCTCGCTATGGGGTAGTGCGGTAGGCCCACAGAATATGTGGTAGCTTGCTCACCCATGCGCCCTTGGCTCGCTCTAGTCATTTCTTCAACCCATCGATCACTGTTTTGTTGGAAGCTTCGATTTGACCGTTGCTCTGGGGGTAGGCCACCGAGCTAAAATGGTGCCTGATTATGTGGTCATTGTAGAAACTCTAGAAGGAGCCGCTCACCAATTGTGTTTCGTTGTCGGCGATGATGGTTCTAGGGATTTCAAAGCGGGTAATTATGTTTTTCCATATGAATCTCATCATATCTGCATCTCGGATGTTCTCCAATGGTTCTGCCTCGATCCATTTGGTGAAGTAGTCTGTCGTGACCAACAGATACTTGCGATTACCGGCAGCGGTAGGAAGAGGGCCTACGATGTCCATCCCCCATTGCGAAAAAGGCCATGGGCTAGTAAGTGATCTTAGGTCGCTGGGGGGTTAGTGGACCATTGGAGCATGTAGTTGACATTTCTCTCACTTGCGAGCATATATTGCAGAATCTCTCTGCATGTATGGCCACCCGTAGCCTTCCTTTATTGCCCAAAAACCTAGTGACCTCCTTCCAATATGGCTTCCACAGATTCCTTCGTGAAGCTCGCGTAAAACTTGCTTGACGTCCTTCGAGTGATCACATTGAAGGTAAGGGCCGGTGAATGATCTCTTATATAGTTTTCCCTCAGGAGATAAGTGAAAGTAGGCAAATTTAACTCTTATCTGATGAGCGACCCTCTTATCGTTTAGAAGTGCACCATCCTTCAAATAGTCCCTCAGGAGGTCCATCCAACTGGGTGCTAATTCAATCTGGAGCATATGTCCTATGTCTGGCAGCTCGTTGCTTTGGTTGATGCTCGACTGGGCGAGGAAGTCGATAGGGATTGTTCTCTTTAAGTCGGAGTCGGTGGCTAAACTCAGGGCTGCTAGAGCGTCGACATGGTTGTTTTGTCCTCTGGGAAACTGTTGGACACTGACTTCCTCAAAGTTGGACATTACTTTCTTTGCCAATGCGAGTGTGACACCCCGCCTAATTAAATATCGGGCGATCACTCCTTTATTAAATTAAAATCAAGGTGAACAGTTGGTTCATTCTTAGCATCACTGTCGTAAAAATACTTTTCTAATTTAAACACCCTAAATAATTAAACTAAGTGTCAAAACCATTTAAAACCTTATTCTCATTTTATTAAATCCGGTTATAAAACCTTAAATCATTAACATCTAAAGAGTCACACATTAAGAATAAAAATAGAATTGAACATACACGAATTTAATCATCAATAATAAATCCCAACATTTACAACACTAAAGGAAAACATCCTGACAGTAATAAATCCCGAAATAAAGGTACTGAAAGTAAAAATTTCAATCTCTGACAATACCAACTAAATAATAGAAAGAGGGCGACACATGCCCCTGCTGGATAAAACTGAACTAGGAGTAGAATCAAATGGATGAAGTCGTCTAAACAACAGGACTGCAACTCCCACCTAAGCTGCAGCACGTTCCTTCCAAAGGATCCTAAGTAAGACTCCCCTGTGGCTGGGCACCTGTAATACATACATATATATACAAGAGAGAAAAGGAAATAGAAACGGGTCAGAGCCCGATAGTGTATATGATTTAAAAATTCGTTTAGCAAGTATTTAAATTGATTACAGGCTAATGCAACAACATATTAGTGCGACACTCTCTTGAGAAATTCTCACCTCTCTTCTAATGTGCACACCTATCGCACTAACCTTCCCAATGGTCTATCTCGTCATATACCACACTATCTTTTCCTAATGATTTAACTTATCTTAGGTTATTCGCAGGATTTACAACTGAACAACACAAGTATTTAAAACGTAAGATTTCAATTTGTAACCAAGGTTCTCCTTTTAACTTTATTAATCAATAAAGTTTTCCAGTGTCATATTATACTTTCTCAAAATAATTATTTATAATTTGAGTTATCAACCATGTCCTACATATCAAATCACAGTAGGCAGTTCCAGATTTCAAAATTTCATATATATATTAACTACTCGTATAATATATATATCATAACAGCACCCCACATAAAAACTATGGTTCGGGAATACTCTGCTATCCAATCCCCGTATCAATCGTACTAAAGGGAATATAAGTTCGGAATCACTCTCGAACTGTATAAATACATACACAAACAATATTGAGGCGAAGCATAGTTTCCAAGTCCAAGAGGTTAGTACATACCCTCACGTCTCTTAGGACCGTGACTACCGATTCGATAGCCTGTACCTAGGATTCCTATCTTCTAGGGTACGAGTCAATATCCCCCATAAGTCACACGAGATAAGATCGTCCCAGCGCGGTAACCTCAGGGATAGCAAGTAGCGCGGGCATGATTTTCACAAGTATATAATATATGCATACACAATCATATAAATATACCACTTTTATTATATCAATTTAGGTTTATCCCATAACCCACATTCACAACATTTATCCTTATTTTCCCATTATTATATATCAAGTATAATGGTTCGTTTCTAACTTTAATTCGAAGGGATTTTTCTAACTTACGACGTGATTGGACATAAATATTGTATATTTATTCCCCTAATTTCAGTGCATTTGTGAACCCGAGTGATATATGGATTTGACGCACATTTATGCTACTAATCTTCGCTAGCAAGTATTTCGTGTTTCGTGCTTCTCTTATTGGTTTTACAGGTTAATTATGCAAGCAGCGCAAAAGAGAAAGCGAGACAATGAAAGAAAAGCTAAGAAGGCAAGTTTAAGGGCATTTTGGTAATTCTGCAGCCAGATCCCGAAGGAGGAGTCAACTGGAAAGTTGAAGAGCTCGGAACAACGAGAACACTGGAAGAAACGGCACCCAAATCCGAGCTACGGTTGATGAGTTATGACCCGTTGAAGTTGAAGAAAAATCCAAGGAAGAAAGGAAAGAAGACAAGAAAAAATTCTAAGTGTTGAATGGAAGAAAAAGCACCCCAAACCAGCAAACATTCGCGAACCTAGGGGCGAACCGGTTTGGGGGGCGAACTGGTTCGGGGTACATGCGAACCGGTTCGGGGGGCCTGATGCGCGAATTTGCCTCCTTTATTCTGATTGGCTCTAAGGTTTCCTTCTTATACAACATCAAAATTTCGTGGTTTAATCCTCTACATCACAAAAGGTTTCTAGAATATCATTTAAGTCATCACTACATGCAATTTTCTATCTCAAATTTGGGTTTTTCTTCCATACAATTCATCCTAATCATTCCTAAACCAATATGAAAGATGCATCAACGAAATAAGCAAGATAAACACTTGCCTGGGATTTTCAGAAATCTGGTTTGGTGTTGAATTTGGTGTGGTTACGTTCCCCGTCTCGCGATCTACGCGTTGGCAGTGGCGGCGGTGCAAACGGTTGAGTTTTGAGCCTTGGAATGCCTTGAGAGCTCTCTCCTCTCCAATGGACGTTCTAGTGTTTTGAGTTATCTAACCCTAGGAGATAACCTAAACATCTGATATAACCCCTTTAATTTCGTGGGTTTAATTACCCAAAAATACAAAATGACTAAAATGCCCTCCCGGGGTACTAATTAGGCCTAAAAACACCCCGACACCCAAATCAAACCCCCGGGTATACTTTTATGACTATCTCGACCCTTCCGGACGCGTTGGAGTACTCAAAACAACCATACGGACAACTTATAAAATATTCACTTTTATTAATCCGCATTTAGTCCCGACACGACACAGGCGCGTCCCGACTTAAATTTCCATAATTGTCATTTTATTCACACGTGACAATATTATAAAAATAAATCTCATATATTACTATACTCATCCAGTAATATGCAACAAATAATATATTCCCAATAATTACTAACTCTTGCCACGCTAGTAAATATTTAAAACAACATTTCGGATTAAAATTAAATTAATTTATCTCAATTAAATTTAATAAATCCTTAAATTTAAAAGCCATGAAAATACGGGGTATTACAGCGAGGTAAGCTACCATTCTTTCATATCTTGCGTTGAAGTCCACTTATCTGATTGGAGACCAATTGTGAGTCGCCGAACACCTACAGTTGCTTTGCGCCCAACGCTTATGCCTTCTGCAGGCCGGCTATCAAAGCCTCATATTCTACCTCGTTATTGGAGGCTTTAAATTCGAGCCTATTTTTCCTGCTCGAGGATTGTATCTTCTGGAGTAACGATCACGATGCCTACTCCTTCCCCATTTGATTTGGAGGCTCCATTAACAAACAGTCACCAAAATCCTTTTGATGAGTGATCCTCCATTTGCTTTATGGGTTGAAGTTGGTCGTAAGGTTGCTCGCCTATGAACTCTACGATGAAATCGGTAAGGACTTGCCCCTTGATTGCATTCCTGGGCTGAAATTGGATGTCGAATCGTTAGAACTCGACTGACCACTTGGATAGTCTACCAGATAAATCCTCTTTCTGCAGGACTACTTTAAGGGGGTGTGATGTAAGGACGGTGATAGTGTGAGCTTCGAAGTAGTGATTTAGCTTCCTCGAAGCTATCACTAGTGCAAAGGCGAGCTTTTCCAGTGGCAGGTAACGTTGCTCGGCGTCCAATAAGGTCTTGCTTGCGTAGTAAACTGGGTGCTGGATTCCTGCTTTCTCGCACACTATTGCATAACTGACGGCGTGGCCAGAGACGGCGAGGTATAAGTACAGGGAATCATCTTCCTAAGGTATGACGAGCAAAGGTGGTGTGCTGAGATAGGCCTTGAGAACTTCTAATGCTTTCAAGCAATCTTGATTCCACTCTATTGTCTTGCTTCCTTTCAAGAGATGGAAGAATGACTTACACTTTTCAGAGGACTTCGAAATGAAACGATTCAACGCGACGAGCATGACCGTGAGCTTTTGTACGTACCGTATTGTGCGAGGGGGCTGTACCCTATTGATTGCATTGATCTGGTCCGGGTTGGCCTCTATGCCTCTCTTGCTAACCAAGTACCCAAGGAATTTTTGTGACTGGACACCGAAAGAACACTTGCTCGTATTGAGTTTCATTCGGTATTTCCTGAGTATTTCGAAGGTCCTTGATAGGTCTAAGAGATGGTCCTCTTTGCGCTTGCTCTCGATGAGCATATCATCAATGTAGACTTTCATGGTGTCTTCTATTTGGTCTTTAAACATCTTGGTGACCAGCCGCTAGTAGGTTGCTCCAGCATTTTTGAGCCCAAAGGGCATAATTTTGTAACAGTATAATCCGACGGTGGTGATGAGCGATGTCTTGTCTTGGTCTGGTGCATACAGATAAATCTGGTGATACCCCGAATATGCATCCAGAAAACTCATTCTTTCGTGAGCTGCTGTGGCGTCCACCAATTGGTCGATCTTTGGGAAAGGGAAATTGTCCTTAGGGCACGCCCTGTTAAGGTCAGTGAAGTCAATACAGACTCTTCATTTCCCATTGCTCTTTGGAACTGCTACTGGGTTGGATAACCATTTAGGCAATTGAACTTCCCGTATGGATCCTGCATCTAGCAGCTTTTTTACTTCATTCTCTATGGCCTTGGCCTTCTCTGGCGTAGTTCGTCGTGCCTTCTGCGCGATAGGCCTGAAAGTGGGGTCGACGTGCAATCGATAACAAACCACACTGGGGTCAATTCCAGGCAGCTCGTATGGTTCCCACGCGAAAATATCTAGATTACTTCTCAATAGTATCGCCAATTACTTCTTCTCTTGATCTGTAAGAGAGGTCCCGATTAAGAAATTCCTATTTTTTTTTCTTTCACCAGCTGCGACTTCTTCCAGGTTTTCGATGACCCGCTCAGAAGGGAGGAGCCTGGTCTCCTCTACTATGGGTCTTCCATACTTTAACTGCTATTTTGAAGGTATCAGACCTTCTTTCTCCTCGATCTTATCTTTAGGCTTCTCGACCTTTTTCTCTGGTTTCGGACGGATGGCTGCTATGAAGCATGTTCTTGCCATCACTTGATCTCCGTGGATTTCCATCACTCCTCGTTCAGTCACGTACTTGAGTTACTGATGGTAGGTCGAGGGGACTGCCTTCATTGCATGTAGCCACCCCATGCTGAGGATAGCTTGATATAGTGAGTCAATATCGACTACCAGAAACTCGATCATCTTGGAGATGCTTCCTTCCCTTATCGGTAGCATGATCTTTCCCAATGGAATAGTCACTTTTCCAGTTAATCCAATTAGAAGGACAGTGGTTTCCTTCAAGTCGACAACGCTCAATTTTAATTTTCTGAATAAGTCGAGATACATTACCTCGGACGAGCTTCCTTGGTCGATGAGCAACTTATCGACGTCATAATTGGCTATCATGAGGGTAATGATCAAGGCGTCATGATGTGGGGTTCTTACCCCTACTAGGTCTTCATCTGTGAACACGATGTGTTTGCTGTAATCGACAACATCTACTCGCCGACGCTTTCCTGACTATGTCTTCGCTGGATCGATCTGAAAAGCTTGCTTTACTACTGTAAGATTTTTCACTTCCATCCGGGCTGAATTCCTTTAAATCTGCTTCATATCGGATGCCCCATGAATTACTTCAAATTCATGGCCAGCATCGTCCTCGAGCACATTGTCAGGTCTTATGTCTCCATTGGCAGCAACTTTCTCTGCCTTTTTCTCCACAAACTCGTTCAGGTGCCCGGTCTGGGCCAACTCTTCAAGGTGAGACTTAAGAGCCTTGCAGTGCTCAGTCTTATGTCCTCCCTCCTTGTGAAAAGCGCCTCTCAGCACATTGTTTCTCTTTGAGGGATCTCCCCCCATCTTTTTGGGTCACTTAACAAATGGCTCGTCTTTGATCTTCGCTAGGATCTTTTAGATTGGTTCTTTAAAGACAGTGTTCACTGCCTGAAATTCTTTCGAAACATCATTCTTGCCTTCGTTCTTAGAGCCACTCTTTCCCCCATTCTTGCCTCCTTTCTTCTGGTTTTTGGCCTTATCGTTGCCCTTGACAGCGAGCTTAGTCCGACCGTTCTCCCCTGCACTAAGGCGGGTCGCATCCTCCACTTTGGCATATTTCTCAATGCGAGTCATCAGGTCATCTATGGTTGTGGCCTCCTTCTTCGTCAGGGATTGGTGCAGAAGGCAAGAGCTGGGTAGGCCAATTTTGAAAGCAACTACTACTACCTGCTCTGAGCAGTCCTCGACCTCGTTGAACAGCTCTAGGGCTATGTTTCGACTGGATCGGATCGAAAAAGCATATTTCGGAAAAAAATTCAAAAAAATTGGCAAATAAATCGGCGTGCGGAAGTCGAATTCGATTTTTTCGGAATTTTTTTTCTTTCTGAATTCGGAATTTTCGGCAAAATCAGAATTTTTGACAAAATTCGAAAATTCGGCAATTTTCCAGAAAAATACTTCGGAAATGATTTCGAAAAATATATCGTGGCAAAATTGGAAAATAGTTCGAAAAATATTTCGAAAAAACAATCGGAAAATAGTTCGGATAATATTTTGGAAAATAATTCGGAAATTCGGATCGGAACAAATTTCGAAAATTCGGATCGACAAAAATCGAAAATTCGGAATTTAAAAAAATTCCGAATTTCGATCCGATTTTTTTCGGAAAAATCAAAAATCGGAAAATCAGAAATCGACAATAAAAATATCTTTCCAAAATCGGATCGGAATTCGGAAAAATCGGAAAAAAAAAACTCAGCCCTAAACAACTCCCAATACCTCTTTTCATAGTCCCGTAGGCTCTCCTAAGGCGTCTTCTTCATTATTAGCAAAGCATTCATCCTCTTCGAATGGGAGCTGCTGGTAATGAAGTGAGCCGTGAAAAGATCGGCCAGGGACTCAAAGCTCCTGATGGTCCTGTGAGGGAGCTTCTCGAACCACTTCTGGACCATATTATGCAGACTCGAGGGGAAAATCCGGCACATTAGTGCATCCCTGTGGTTCCAGAGAGTCATGGCCTGCCTGTACTGCCTAACGTGATCGATATGGTCAGTATTTCTGTCATAGATCTTGAATCTCAGAATTACGAACTTTTTGGGGGACTTCTTTTTCTTCTATCTCCCTTGAGAAATGGAATTTCATCTGGGTCTTAAGAGCTCATCGAGCAAGCTCTCTGGTCGATCTGGCACCTCGATGTGCTGGGTTCTAGTCCATCTCCCTTCGGACCAAATTTTGTATATCCTCATTACCTCAAGCTGGGCTCCTGTAACGGCAAGCTGGTCGTTGTTGCTAGAGCAAGTCATCATCCGACTCGTGCTTCTCACTTCTCTGGGATCCGCGTCTAGGGTTCCTTCCTCGGCCGCGAGACTTGCTCGCCTGAGGGCTAGGAGTGCGGTATGGATGTCGCCTAGTGCTACGATGGAGTTCTTTCTCCATCCTCTCTAATTTTCTTTTAAGGCGAGCATTCTCAGCCTCTTTCTTGCGAGCGACCTCTCTTTACTCTTGGAGCCTTGCCTCATAGGCGTCGATCAACCTGGAGATTTGTGCGGACCTCGCTAGTCCCTGGCTTTCTTCTGAGGCTTGCCGCTCTGGGCGAGCCCTTTGATCTGAACGTCGAACTTCAGATCTGATCCTGCGGGGGGCAGGCTGTTCTTGGATATCCCTTGCTTGAGGGGCATTGCTACTGTGACCAGACATTCTCAATTCTTTGTTGGTGAGGGCTTTCTTAAAGGAAGACAAACGTTCCCACAGACGACGCCAATTGTGGTGACAATTAAATTCAACAAAAATTAATAAGAAAAGTAATCACCAGAGGAAATAAAGAATGTAAAGGATGCCAATCACACGACACAATATTTACGTGGTTCAGCAAGAATGCCTACGTCCACGGAGTTGCTCTTAATATTATTTCTCTATATTTAGGGGAGTATTTTACAGGAAAAATAATGCATGCCTTTTGCCCCAGGCTTAGGGTTTGTTGTATATATGTTTGTTCTCGGGGAGTAGGGGCGTTGGACTCCTCCACGTCAATCCTCTACTCCTAGAATATCTCCTTACGAGATTTTAGGAGTGGACAAAGTCATAACTGAATTTGGTTGAGATGCGAGGCGCCCAGACTTTGGGCCGTTTCTACTGGGCTACTCCTCTGGGCCCGTGGTGACAAATCGAGGTACCCAAAGTACTATTAAAAAAAAGCAAAAGAATAACGTTGAAAACAACAAAAAACAATTTTTATAAACGACAGTTTTTAAAATAGTGTATTTTAAAAAATAGTGACTTTTCAAAAACAGATTTTTTTTTTTATTTTATAAAACTAACAGTCAAACCAGTCAATTAACGATTTCCATTGATTTTAAACCTCAATCAACTATAATCTCTACTACAAAAAAGAGGAGAGTACTACTATAATGATTTAATGACCAAAATATCCTCATATAATATACAAATCCACTAATACCCTCAGATTCTATTAATCTCCTAAGAAATCTGAATCTGTAAGATCAAAACTAGAACTCCAAGACATGAGTAGAGATATTTCTGTTTGGGTTAATAGTGCAATATTTTTTTTTAAGTTAAAATTAGTAAAAACTGTACAAAAAAAACACAGTTAAAAATAAAAAAAAATTATAAAAGATTTTTTTGGAAAAAAACCATGGTATCAATAATGTTATTTGAACCGTTAAAAATCTTCACGTTTTTATTGATAATTTTACCTATTTTTTATTAAAAAATCTTCACGTTATTAGAAACGTTAAAAAACAACTAAAATCTTTACCATTTTCGTAAAAAACAATTTTAAAAAGGTTTCTTTTAAAAAACTGTTTCATAATATTACAAGATTTTAAAAAAATGATGGAAAACAATTTTATTTATAAAAAACGGTTAATAACATTGTAAAAATTTGACACATGTAAATTTAAAATATCGTACTGTAAAAAAAGAAAAAGAATAATGTTGAAAACAATAAAAAATAGTTTTTATAAAAGACACTTTTTAAAATAGTGTATTTTAAAAAACAGTGTCTTTCAAAAAACAGATTTTTTTAACATTTAAAAAAAAAATTATAAAAAAACCTTTTGATTTTATAAAACTGACGGTCAAACCAGTCAATTAACGATTTCCATTGATTTAAACGTCAATCAACTATAATCTCTATCTCTATCTCTACTACTAAAAAAGAGGGGAGTACCACTATAATGATTTAATGACCAAAATATCCTCATATAATATACAAATCCACTATTTATTCCACGAGACTCTCAACATTAAATAGCAAACACCCAAACCCCAAGATACCCATTTACTCCGCATAAATTTTTATCCACCCGAGGAGCCTCCTAAATTGTCATCAAGAAAACCTAAATCTGAATCCATATTTGGCCATTTGAAAAGTCCCCTCAAATGCATCAACCCATATTCATTGCATTCATCTAAACATCCATTTTATCAAGTCAAACCCGTAAACGACAGTCTTCTACAAGTATGTTTCTTTTGTTTCAAAGTTGGGATTTTTCGTTAGAGTATGGAACAAAATTTGTTGTTGGGATTTATAAATTCAATGTCTTTCATTTTTTTCTATGGTTTATGGGTATCTCTTGTTGGTTTTCTCAGAATAAAGTATAGAGGACAGTTGAGGTGGTAATAAGTTGATTACATATCAGGTAAGAACTCGATTGCATATCAAGTGTTTGATAATATTTATCTATGTAATTTTTTTAACATTTCATTTAAAGTTGTGAGAATTGAATACTGTTATTTGTAGCATCTTTTGAATCAATGTTATTCACTTAGTATTGCATTCCCCCATAGTATTGCATCCCCCCATATTTGTTCGAAATATCTATTTGTTTTCTTATACATACATCATTTCCAGTACTAAGTGTTTGGAATGTAATGTATAGATTTTATTTTGAAACCTAAATTAAAAACGTGTGTAGATTTACAAAATAAATCATTTAGTCATTCGACCCTAAAAACAGATCATGAAGGTGTTGAATAAGTCGAAAAAAATTAGGATTGATAATTGAATACATTTAGAATATTTAGGATTAAAAGTTGAGCATGGAAAATCAAACCACGAAGAACAATCTCTATATACTTTAAAATGCTATACAAAAATTAATGCTCCCTCTCAGTTAGGGTGTCCACGTGGCAGTCTGTTTTATCTTCGTCTCTAATACTCTTCTTTGTCATTCATTTCATTGCCTTTTGGCTTTCCAAGGCTAAAGCTTCCAAAGTAGAGTAGTCTTTTTGAACGTCCAAAAATCAAAGGTCTTAAGGATTTCTTTGCCATTCATTTCATTGCCTTTTGGCTTCCCCTCTTCCAAAACCCATTTGTCCCTTCCCATGTCCCATAAATGGAACGAAGTCTTGGAAATTAATGATAAGTGACGAAATTAATTATTTAATTTCAATTGTATTAAATTCCGAATTTCCCATTTATGTGGTTTTAATAAATGTAAGATAATTAATTAGGAATGTGATAAATAAAGATATTAAAAGATTTGGGTAAACCTTATCCGTTAGTCACATGATGGTTAGTGGCATTAGTGGGGGACTTGAAAGAGTCCCACCTCCACTAGGATTCCGGCCCTCTTCCCCTTATAAATAGAGACCTCTACACCATATAGAGTCATCTCATAACACACTATTTCTGAGGTGGGAGAGAAACTCCGAGATTCCATTAGAGTGTATTTTTTCCAAGAAGGTAGATTGATGGAGAAATTAATCAAGATTGATCCTTGATCAAGGTAAGTCTTATTTTATATCGTTTAGACGTATTTTGTGAAAACATGAAGATCTAAGATCCTTTTATTAAGAACAATTGTATGTTAAAGTTTAATCATATTAATGTGTTCGTGATTAATATTAGGGTGATCTTAAGAATGATTTTTACATGTGGTATCAGAGCTAAACTTTAAGATCTCATGATTTTCCTTATTGATGTTCGTCTATAATGATATATGTGCCTGTGACTTTCTGCGACATTTTTATTTATGTCATTAAATTGCTTTTGTGCCTGAGACCTTCTGCGATGTCTTATTTCTGTCATTAAATCTGCTCTTAAAGTGTGTCTCAGATTTTCTGTGACGTTTTTTTTCTGTCGCCAATACTCACTAGTTAGAATAAAAGGTCAAAACTTACTCGGAATTTTACGAAACTCACATGATCAATTGGAAACGTCAAAATAAACAAAACCCATTGTATACAATGGGCACCACTTTACTTTTGCGTTTTGACGTCGTTAAGACCCTTAAAATTTCGTTTTTGCCGTTTTTGGTAATAATGTTGACGTCAATATCTCACTCCAGAAAATTTATTTTTGAATTCAGCAAATTGTTTTGAGATCCTGGAGTAATTATCTACATCTCTGTGGTGCTAACTAAAATTTTCTATTTTTGGCAAAAATTACAATTTTTCCAAATATTATGTATTTTTCCACCACAGGGGTTGTTTTTTAATGTTCATGGTTGTTCTAATATTCATCTTATGTATTATTTGGTATTGATGAAAGGGTTCAATATAAAATTTTGAATATTAGATGTATGATTATGTGTTTGACAATAGCATTTCGATATATTTGGTTATTGTGCATAATCTATAATTGGTAGCCCAAAGGTCCTAATGTAATTATGAATTGATGTTTCGACAATAATATTTATATGATGTTAGATGGGGAAGACATAAAAGTGTCTTAATCTATAATTGTAAATATTAGATTATTGTGCATGCATTTATATCTGGACCACTAATTATACATTAAGTTTTGAGTATAATATTTTTGGGGCATTGATTTTACATAAATAATGTTTATGACTTCCAGAATTTTTTTAATTCCGTCGAATATTTGAGATTCTGGAGTAATTTCCTACAGTTCCATGATGTTAACTTTTTTTTTGGAAAAATTTAAGTTTTCCCATATTTCATGTATGTTTTATCTAGAACTGTGATAAAACCTTGCTCTAATGATCCTTTTTTAGTTGAATATTCGTGCGAAACACATGCCAACATATTTCATATGGTAGGATATTAGACTTGCGTTATTGTTAATATTCATATTTTGATGAGTCTTGTGCCAAACACAGGCCAATGATTCATATTGTTGAATATTATGATTTTTATGTTTTAATGAGTCTCGTGCCAAACACAGGCCAACGATTCATGTGGTTGAAAATCAGAATTATTGTTTATTCTAATGCTAGTACTCCCATTAAGTTGAATTAAATGCCAAACACAGGCTACAATTCATATGTGCGGATACTAGATTTATGATTTCGTTGCATGTATGCATATTTAAATGCATGACTTGCAAATTTTGAGACTCATAAGTAAGTATTCATTCAGTTTAATCAAATGCCATATACAGGCTAAGATTACATGTGAAGATATTATACTTGTAGTCATTTCAGATTATCCTAATGTTTATATAAGGTTAAATTGAAGCGCAACACATGCTGATATTTGAATCAAATAAACATTGGAATTTTTGCAAATGTTAAATAATTGACATCAATGTTAAAAAGTCATATTTACATATGCCACTAGTATGATAATTGATTATAACCGTATTGTGCATTAGTATGACCATGAATGATTTGGGTCAATATTTCTGATTTGTTACTCATACATAAGTGATGAAGCGAAAGTAAATGATTTATGTCTTCCATTTACTATTATTATGTAATATCTCATGTAAACTCTTTGTCTATTTGATTTTCACATTATGTCTAATTTTTCGTGAATTTCAAGTTAGGGAATAGACAATAATATAATTATTCATGTATTACGGGGATTTTGAACATGTATGCGTATCTCTTATATTTATATAATATATGGTTTGGTGTTCATTAAAGTGCTCCATTCCAGAAGATATAAATATTAGACTAATGCATTAATATCATGCATATTTTGGTTACCTACGGGTCCATGTATGATATTGAATGCTAGGATGATGGTACTTTATGATTTTGCATACATATTATTGTTTATTCAATCATTGTGATTCGGAAGCCTACATGTCCAATTACAATAATTGAACAAAATATAAGTGGTGATATATATTTTGGGAAGGCAATAATGGTCGTCAAACACAGATGTCATAGTTTCTTTCACTATCATATCACCAATTAAGTTTATGAAAACCATAAACATGAATAATTTTGTTTGTTGCTCATGCGATATTTAATGAAAATAAGTGAAAAAACTTATTAACTTGTGTATGTAAGTCTTTACGTAATGTAATATTCATATTATGAAATGTTTGGTAGTCACCACAGTGACCCGACTAGAATTCCGATGAATATTAAATGTAAAGATGATGGTAGTAGTAACTCATGATGCTTATAATTGTAAAGATATTAATAGGGTATATTGAGTTTATTTCTTCAAGCAAGGTTATTCCTTATAGGGAATCAATTTTGAGTGATTGAATGAACATCATAGATCACATACATTATTATAGTATGTGAAAATAAGTTGTGCACAAATATCGTATACAATATAATGAAATAACATTACACCCAATAAAGTAATCTACAAGCATCATATAATCGATATTTCACGGTTACTACTGACAAAACTCACGGTTATGCACTCAATTTATCATGTAATCGATGTGTGTGTTGTTAAATCAAAGCATTAATGAAGTGAGCAATTTATCTCATTATCTTATCACATATTATTGTATCCCATTTTATTTCTCTAAAAATTTCATATTTAATTTGGTTAAACAAATTAAGGTTGTTTACATGTTGCACACTCGGACTAATAATGATAAAGATAATATGTATCTTTTATGATTTGAAATGAGTTTTTCATCTCAGTAGAGTTTTCAAGTTATACTTACTGTGTTATATAAAGTAATTACTTTTGATGCAAGGATTTCTTACAAAAAAAAAACTAGAAATACTAATAAGATTCTTTTTATTTTGTTCTTGGGGAATCAAATCGTCATTTGTTTTTCATAAACCCTCAATTGTTTTGGAAACTGTTTGTCTAGACTTGATCGTGAGGGATATGTTCTAAAGAATCTTTTGATGTTATTTTTTCAAGGGTTATGATTTTAGTTTTGATGTTTTGTACAAAATAAAGTTTGGACATAGTTCTTTAAAGATTTGTTTGATCCTGCATCATAATCGTAGCGTTTTTTTATGAAACTCTTTAAATCTTGTACCAAATTAAATCTAGACTCTTTTTCATAATTTTCGTGGACAATATTTTTGTAACGTCTCTTACAAATTTTGATAGTCGAGTTGTGCTCTTAAGGTATTACGATGTCTAATATAAGGATGACCTATGTGGCCCAAGTGGGAGATTATGAAAAACTTCCCTTAAAGTGGACCTACATAGATCATATAATTGTCATTGACATGTATTTATTGCATTAAAGTCAAATTCATTATGAAAGGTGAAATTAGTGGTAGTAGAAAATCATGAAATATGGTTATAAAGGAAGGTAGGGTACTTATCCCATTACCGATAACCTTCTTAAATACTTGTTCTTTTAGTTGTTAGATTATCTAAACAGCAAAGAACATATAAATGACCAGCCACTAAATGATAGTATTGTCACCATGAGAGAAATGTAGATAAAATCATAAGGAATGGTATTAAGAAGATCCTAAAAGGTCTACTATCCTAAATGATTATGTAGTGTATCTGCATGAACATGAATTTGGCGTATGGATAAATAATGACATGATTTTATTTTCAAAAGTCATAAGAAGTGAAACTAATTGACTACAACTAAGTTTAAAATCTCGTTCAATTACATAATTGATGCACTAAAGTCGGGTATGAAGGGGTCATCAAGACCAAACGGGACACTAACGGTAGTTAAACGAGATAAAGCTAAATTGTAGTAAAATATTTCACCATTAATGAAGAAAAGGTTATAAATGAACCTTCTCAATTATATGTAAGGACGTAGAATTCTTATGACATTAGTAGCTCATTATGATTGAGAGTTACATAATGTGGATGTGAAAAATACTTTTTTTTATTCTTATGAACCATTTGTATATGTTTAGGAGATCATTTTATAAACATAAGTTTCCCACATGACGTATTTTAAGAAATAATATCATTATTTTTTATTAATCGTTGTATATTTGTATACACCTTAAGATCAGTGGGAGTAAGTTTATATATTTTCTCTATATACAAGCACGGATTTAAAAAGTAGAGAATCAAAATAATTTTATGGGTTTAAAAGTTGTGTATGAAGTAATGAGATACTTAAAGGACTATATGCTCACACTTATGATGTATGTTCATTTAAATATGAACAATTATTGTGACTCAGATTTACTAGTTGTGCGGATGGTACGAAGTTCACTCTTGCTTAACTATGTTTGTTTTGGTTTATCAACCAATATAATGAAGGAGTGCAACACAAACCATCCATTAACTATTGTGAAAGCTGAGTTTGTAGCATGCTTGATGCTACAACTTATGTATTTTGGCAGCGTGGCTTCATTTCGGGACTTGGAGTTGTCGACACTATTACCAAGTCGCTGAAATATTATGATAATGTCTTTGCAATCTTCTTTATGAAGAAATGTTAGGTATTCCTAAAGTAACTAAGCACGTTGAATGAAATTCCTATCAGTTAAAGAAGAAATTCAGAAACAAAAAGTGTCAATTGATCACATTAGTATGAGTGATAACATAGCAGATCCTATTACGAAAGAACTATCTCCAAAAGACCTTATGGAACGTGTCAAAGAGATGGATCTCGATTAGTAAAATTATGATTGCTATTTGGCTTAGTTGTTTGACACTATTACTTGAATTCAATAAAAGTGTTTCTGATTTCAATTATTTCTGTCCTTTGTGAATGCATGCATATAATTATGAATTATTTTTGACAGAAATAGTCCTTATTGAAAAGGACATTATGAGGCCATTATGATACCCAATATTAAAGGCTCAGTTGAATGAAACATTGGTGTTGTGGTACATGGAAGGAACCATGCTCTTGAATAGTATGGAACCGCCATGACTCGCATCCGTGAATCATTTGATTCAGCAAAATAAATTTATCAAAGATTGTGCACCTTATGATACCTAATCTAATTATGCGAATTATTAAGACCAAGTGGGAGACTGTTGGAAATTAATGATAAGTGACGAAATTAATTATTTAATTTCAATTGTATTAAATTCCGAATTTCTCATTTATGTGGTTTTAATAAATGTAAGATAATTAATTAGGAATGTGATAAATAAAGATATTAAAATATTTGGGTAAACCTTATCCGTTAGTCACATGATGGTTAGTGGCATTAGTGGGAGACTTGAAAGAGTCCCACCTCCACTAGGATTCCGGCCCTCTTCCCCTTATAAATAGAGACATCTACACCATCTAGAGTCATCTCATAACACACTATTTCTGAGGTGGGAGAGAAACTCCGAGATTCCATTAGAGTGTATTTTTTCCAAGAAGGTAGATTGATGGAGCAATTAATCAAGATTGATCCTTGATCAAGGTAAGTCTTATTTTATATCGTTTAGACGTATTTTGTGAAAACATGAAGATCTAAGATCCTTTTATTAAGAACAATTGTATGTTAAAGTTTAATCATATTAATGTGTTCGTGATTAATATTAGGGTGTTCTTAAGAATGATTTTACACGAAGCCCTCTCTCTTTATGAAATCGGAACAAACTTTATTCCCTCTCCACATCTCTCTTTTGGAAGCTATGGCCATGTCTTTTATTTCTAATATGTTTCTTGGTAAACACTATGCATTTTCGTTTTGTAATCAACCCCTTAATTTTGATTGATTTTTTCTTTTAGAATTTTCTTTATTAATGTACTTGGGTTATAGATCTATTATTTAGTTTTGATCAATATTGATTTTTGAGTAACGAATTGATGTGTAGTACGAAAGCATCGAGCTCTGGCCATTTTATTTCTTTGTGTACAAAATCATGTGGCCCGGAGTGGAATTGGATAATAGCGATTTTGTTGGGTTTGGGGTTGACTGGGTTAATAGTTGTGGCAGCTATGATTTTGGGTTGAGGCCGGATGTTGGGGCTGGAGTTTGGTCTGGAGATGGCCGGTGGATCGGGGCCATTGTAGGTTCATCCAGTGGGTTTTAGGAGCAGGGCAGCTGCCTCGATTTTGGTTAACTCCGACAGTTATGGCCGCGGATTTAAACAGGAATAAAAGGTAGTCTGACGGTGGTGATTAAGGATGGTGCGTCGCCCGCAGGAAGTTTTGTTGGGAATGGTGTGGGTTTGTGGGTTATTGGTGTAAGGTGGTTAGTGGAGGTGGGTTTGGGGAATTAAGGTTGGATATGGCTGCCATAGTGGGTGTTTGAAATGGTGGAGAAGATGGGTGAGTAGGAGAGAGAGTATGAGGTGCGAGGGTGTTTAGGTGTGTGTGGGTGTATTATAGTAGGGTGTGTGGTAGGGAGTGTGTGTCTTTAGTTTATATAAAATTAAATTAAATTTCTAAAAATAAATATTTTTACAAGGATCAAATATCAAAAAGCTCATCAAATATTTTTAATACATATTTAGTCCAACTCTTTTATTTTGTATCAAAAAGTTCATGGTAAATTCTTTTTGGCATGGTGAAGGACTTTTTGGTGTAAAATAAAAAGGCTTGGACTAAACATGTATTAAAAAAAGTTCGAGGGACTATTTGGTATATCCCCTATTTACAAGCCTAAAAAAATAAAATTAAAAAATCTAAAATCTAAAATATAGATTCCTAACCTAAAAATAAAAGACTCAAATATTAATAAAACCAACTCAACTCAACTCAACCAAGCCTTTTCCCAATTATTTGGGGTCGGCTACATACTAATAAAACCAACTAAAAACTAAAAATAAATAAAATGAAAATAAATAAAAGAAAACCAAATAAAACATATATACCTATTATATGTATATAAAAACACTTGAACATAGATTAAAAACATTCGAATCCTGATTTTTACAATTATACGCACGTATATAAAAAAAAAGTGCAAACTAGATACACACGAGACTCGGGTGATGGCTTATGGTTAGTTTAGGCTTAAGTTTGGTACGTGGTTGGGTTTATGGCATCGAAATTCCTCTGAACAAGCTCAAAAAGGGACTTCTGTCTTCACGGGGCTTTGATTTATTTGCTAACTGTTTCTTACCGCTACTTTGTCGCAATTACGTTGATTTAGCACAATTTAATACCGTGACTGCTTATTGATCTGCAAAATATAAAAATACGAACATAAGGCCAATTTTATCGAGAACATTTCTCCATTTAAAAATCACATCACGGTGGGTGAATTTGTTTAGTTGAGAAAAATATGTTTTGCAAGATCTTAGATTAAATATTCGTTACTATGAGTTGGTCTAAACCAAATATAGGATGGATGGAACTAAACTAAGACGAATGTGCTAAAGAAAATCTGGGTCGTAGAAAACGAAAGGATTGTCATCAGTTCCATTGAAGCACGAATATGAAAAGAAAAAATAGAATTAAAAAATATTACAAACTTAGAAAAAAATCTTTTTTTTTGTCCAATACACTAATGGTAAGGATTTCTTTCATATAAAAAAATGTGTAAATGATGATAAAAAATACGATATAATGGAATGAAAAAATATTATGAACTCGGAAAAAAAATCATTTTTTGTCCAATACATTAATGGTAAGGATTTCTTCCATATGAAAATACGTGAGTGATGATAAGAAAAAAATACAAATAAAATTTATTTTTGAATTCTTGACATTAATATAATAATCCATATGATTTAACATTTTTCATACCCATATTAAATACGTTCATCGGATGAGTCAAATTCCAGTTAAAAAAGAAATATAACTAATTGAACTACATAGATTCATAAAACTATATTATAAGTAGCATAAACCTTATCTACATCATGGATCTTACTGTATACTGGCTTCTTGAGCCTGAAACTTTAGATTTGCTTTGTGAACTTATTATAATGGTTGAATATCCCGATAACATATACTGCAAAAGAAAATGTATCATTATAGTGATACTCTCCTCTTTTTAAGTAATGGAGATTATAATATATAAACAGTCATTTACTACGCCAAATAATATTGTAAGAAGAAAAAAATGTTGGGAAAAAAACTATGTTCACTATCAAAATAATTAACCGAGTTTTTTTTTAAATATAAACAACCATGATAAAAAAACTTTAAAAAATTATTCTTGATAAAAAACTATTTTTTATCCTCAAATTATAATAAAATAACTTATTTTTCAACTTTTATAACATTCATTTTAGTATTTTTCAATAAAGAGGGGTAAAATAGTCAATTGTATAAAAAATAGTTAATAGATGGACTAAATTGAGACAAAATGAAAGGTTATTGATGAAATTGAAACAAAAAAAAAGGACATGAATGAAATTGAACCAATTTGACAAGTGGGAGACTAAATTGAGACCAATGAAAAGGTAAGAGACTACTGGAATAGTTTACACCAACATTTAATAGGTAACTGATTTAAGTTGAATCCGGGAAGATATTGGTACTGATATCAAAAGTGATATGTATTCAACGTGCGAAATCCTTTTTTTTTTCTAAAGCCTTGATATTGTAATGTGAGGTTGGGAATTGATATTGTAATGTGAGGTTGGGAATGCGAAATGAGTGGATTGGGAAATAGAAATAAAAAGAGTGATGAACAAAAGTCTCGGAAAAACAAATAAAGAAGATTCAACTTTTGGATGGCTCAAATGGCTTTCCATAGGAGTAAGACATTTATGATATGCCACGTTATACACCGCCATGTATCACCTTCATATAATTTGGGTCTACAATTTTTATATAGTCTTTTAACAAGTTGCATTTATGACCGTCATGTGTCACCCTTACATAATTTGGGTCTGCAATTTTTATATAGTTACATAAATTTTATATAGATACATGCATCTAATGATATTTATATAGATACATATAATAGATACATAGATATAGATACGTGCATCTAATGATATTTAGAATAGATACATAGATTATAGATCTTTATACCATTAATGATATTTATATAGATATATAGAATAAATACATAGACATAGATACATGCATCTTTATACCTCTAATGATATTTAATACATCTGCCACGTGTTAGCTTTTTATATAGATACATGCATCTTTATACCATTAGTGATATTTATATGGATACATAGAATAGATACATAGATATAGATACATGCATCTTTATACCTCTAATGATATTTAGAATAGATACATAGATATAGATCTTTATACCATTAATGATATTTATATAGATACATAGAATAAATACATGCATCTTTATACCTCTAATAATATTTAATACATCTGCTTATTGTGAGATATAAATATAGATTTGGGACGAGAAGTAATTAGCGGACTTTGGAGGATGTGGGGATGATTTTGGGACTCGGATTTCTGTTGTGGTAACGACACTCGCTCTGTTTCGAGAACCGTTTACCGCTATCTCATTACGCGCACAACAATCACTCTACTCTGACCGCCCAAGTTTAAAAGGAAGGAAACCATCCAGCTTCATTATAGTCAATAACAACGATGAGTGCAAAACATGATACGGTGAAATCCTAGGTTTCGGTCTGCTATTTATTTTTGATGGTGCCAGTGTTTACATTTATGTAATTGTTTTGAGTGAATGGTTACGATTCTCCCAGTGAGGTATTGCGAAGTTGAAATAATGGATGCTGATGGTCCGGTTTTGAATGCGGAAAGTAAGAAGTTTTGTTCACGATCAAATGTTGACAGACTGAGTAGTTTGCCAGAGGCAATTATCAGTCACATATTATCTTTCTTACCTGCAAAAGATGGAGTAAAAACCTCTGCATTGTCGACCAAATGGATTTACATGTGGACAACTGTTACTACTGTGGACCTTAACGGTGATTTGGTTTTAAATGGACATGGGAGGAATAAAAAAGAAAGATTCATGAATTTTGTGGACAGAGTACTACTCCTTGTCAATCCAATTATACATAATTTCTATCTCTCGTTGGCAATAGATTTTGACGCATATCGTGTTCATTCATGGCTATCAGATGTCATAAGGCGCAAAGTTCAAAAGCTTCATATTAAATATCATCCTGGAAAATCATTTGTTTTTCCCCGTTGTTTATACAGCAGTGATTCCTTAACTGAACTAAAAGTAGACATGTTTTGTACTTTCAGAGTTCCTACTTCCATTTGTTTCTCAAGACTTGAAATCCTACAACTTTCTAACGTTACATTTTGTAACGAGAGTTTTCTTTGCTCAAGTGAACTCCATTTTAGTTTCCCATGCCTGCAAACGTTGAATTTAGACCGATGCAAATGGCAAAATGTGAAGGTTATTGATATCGATGCTCCCTTGCTTCATAGCTTCAGTACAACTGATTATTATGGCCACTATTGTGTACCTGATAGAGTGAAGAATCGTGTAATCAAGATTCGTGCATCAAGTATCACAAAGTTTGAATGTTATGGTTATGCATCTGCCGAATTAATTCTTTCCAGCCCTTCATCAGTTATTTATGCAACCATTTCGGTTAATAGAAATAATACTCAGGAGCAGGTACATAAAATGGCTTTGCATACATGTATGATTCTTAAACTGTTCACGAGCCTGAAATATCTAAAGGTGTGCAGTACAACCATTTGGGTATGTTCCCTTTTTTCTTGCAACTTTCCATTGATTTTACAGGTATGTAAATATTTGCTAAAATGTAGGTATACATGGATGACTAAGATTTTGTAGAATTAATGTAACTGCAGTCGAACAGAATTAAAAAAAAAAATCACACAAATCATCCCCAAAAAAGCAATAAAGTATTGTGTATTGGCAGGACTCATACCACAAGGTACAACACTTATTGCTATTTGGGGATGATTTGGAGGATTTTTTTGAGACTCAAATATCCCCTTTCACTATGTGTAGGACATAGGCTAGTCCTGAAACTCATTTCACAAAATCCCTTGACAAAGTGTCGCAATTAAAATTTTTGGAATACTTAAGTATGATTTTGGAGCAGGAACAGAATCACCCATTGAAAAATAGTGTACAAATTTTTTTTTAGATATCCCCATTTGGACAATAATGTAGAACATTAGTTAAATGCAGTTGTTTCTAATCGTATGCATATAAAGTACAAAAATGCAGTAGGTATCATCTTTTTGTTCTTTGGTAATAAGTATCTTGGTCAATTATTGGTTCGAGTGACTTAACTTATTTTTGCCATGGGTAGTCCAGCCATGTGGTATGTTACAGTGCAAGCAATGCATGTTTGGCTCTTCATGCTAAGAGATATTGACACCCAACACATTTTTTCCCCTAAGACAAATATTTGACTAGTTTGGTGTGCACAGCCCTTGTTCAATACTGGAAAAATTGATATGAACTAAAAAACTGAGATAAGCATAAACTTGTGACAGAGATCACTGTTCAGGTGTGTTTCTAAATTTTAAGCAATTTTCAGGTTAGTTGTTATCCAGCAATCTATAGGTGCCTCCTAGCTGTACTCAACTAAGTTGTCAAGAGTATTTGCTTTAAACATTTATTCTTTTGTTGGGATTTAATTATCTGTAGTAATAATTATTTCTTTGTTGTTTCCTATTCCTAGGCTCTTGCCTCTCTAAAGGATTTACAAGATCATCTCCCCACATTAAATAATTTGATCCAATTGACAAATTCTGGAAATAATGGTCTGCATGGAACGTTTGTTGCCTTGCTGCAGAGATTACCAGTTCTTGAATCTCTCATTCTTACTTGGGTGACTATTTAACCATTTGGTTTTGTGATATTATTCTTTAGATTATTTTTACAGATTCGTATCCTGTGGGTGATCTTTTGGGACTACCTTAAGTACTTTCCATGTATTAAAGGCTAAATGCCACATATAGTAACTATCCCGCTCCGTTTTTTGTAGGAGAGTGTTACATGCTTAAACATTGAAGTGGTGCCTCCATGTTTTCAAACTCATCTCAAGTTTGTTAAATTTCAATGTTTTGACGGGACAGAACGCGGGATTGAGTTTGCTAAGTTTTTCTTAAAGAATGCAATGGTGTTGGTGGAAATGATTTTCATAGCTGATTCTGTGCTGAAATATCGTTCAGAAAGTGAAATTCAGGCAGTGAAAGAAAAGTTGCTAGCATTTCCTAGGGGCTCTGATATTGCCTCTATATCTTTCAATTAATAGTGTTGCTAAGAGATTTGACGGGCATCTTTGGACCAGATGTTAAAGTTTCTGGATATTTGGTTTGTTTTATAAGTAATTTAAATTACTATTTGTTTGTATGTTTTGTTATCATTACAGGTGAAGCAACGGGTTCTTTCATGTTATATGTTCTCTAAATTTTGTATTAATCTGAAGTATGTATGGGCTTTGTTTTGTTGAAGTAAATGAGGAAAATGTTAGAAAATTCGACTTGATGTAAACGCAACGGAAGACAAACGAATTTATTACACACATATGAACAAAACAATGAAATAACAAATCTCCATTAATTCTCTCCACAACATAATAATGATTCCAATACTCCTAATACTCCCAATAATCCTTATTGAAATTAGGCAAATTAACTACTAAATCACTATTGATCTGACGAGTTTTCAAGTAATAAGTATTGTCTCCAGTGGTTACCCACTTATAGCAGTATATTAATTCCTTTATTCCTATATGGGTGCCGTACAATTTGTTAAGACGAATAACTCAATTTACTACCCTCCAACTATTGGGTGCTACCTTAGCGGGGACCACTTCAAAATATTGACAAAATTCCAGAAATAGGTGCCGTATTCCTATATTTTATGGAAGGGAGTAAAAAAGTTAAAATGGAACCAGCTACTTTTTTACTCCCTTCCATATTTAATGGTCTCAAAGCTTTGAAGTTGAAAATTATGGAGGCTAATGGCTTTGTTTTGAATGTGCAAAGCAAGAATTTTTTATTGACAAGCTCAGTAATTTACCGGAGGGAGTTATCAGTCGCATTCTATCCTTGTTAGCAACAAAAGATGCCGTTAGAACCTCTGTATTGTCAACTAAATGGATTTACATGTGGACAAATGTAACCACTCTAGACCTTTAACGATGATTGGTTTCTCACTCAAAAAGGGAGGAATAAAAAGGAAAGATTCATGAACTTTGTGGAGAGGGTACTTCTCCTTTGTAGTCCAAGGATACTGAATTTTGACCTCTCATGATGAGTCTCGTGTTCATTCATGGATCTCTACTACTATAATGCGTAAAGCTCAAAAGATAAAGATAAAGATAAAAAATTTATTTTGTAAAGAGGAATCATTAGTTTTCCCCCGTTGTCAGTATGCCAGTGGTACCCTAATAGAATTGAAACTACAGATGTGTACTTTTAATATTCCTACTTCTCTTTGTTTCTCCAGCCTCAAAATCCTACACCTTGATCAAGTTAAACTAGTGAATGAGTGGGTCTCTTGGTCAGATAAACCCCATTTTAGTTTCCCACTCCTTGAAGTGTTAATTTTAAAGAATTGCCAATGGGAGAAGGCAAAGGTTGTCAATATTAATGCTCCTAAACTCATCAGCTTTGAAATCACAGATGTGAGTATGATTGTCTGTGTGGTCAAGATTTATGGGCCAAGTCTTAAAGAATTCCCATGCTCTTCTTATTTATTTGTAGACTTTATTTTTGCCCCACCCATCTTCAGTTACATGTGCAACTATTTTTGACCAAGCTTTCCTCCTTTAATTCGGACCAAAAACTTAAGTTGGCTTTGTTTACATGTGCACTTCTTAGACAGACCTTCGGAGTGATGGATCTAAAACTATCTACTCAAGCCATTGCAGTATGTTTCCTTCTTCTATAGTAACTCTCAACAGTTATATTTGTGGACGCATATATAAATCTGCATATGTGACTCCGAATGTGTAGAATCAATGATATCTATTTCTCCATGGGATTCAAAATTTGGAGATGATTTAGTAATTAATATGGACATAATTTCAAAAGGTCAAAATAATGTAATGAATAAATGTTAAATATTAAAGAACCTACCACAGTGAAACGTGATGAGAAACTAAAAGGTCAACTTTATTAAGTATAGCACAATCTCTAAGTTATTACAGAACTTTATTGCATAGTTCAACGCAATTGTTGGATTAAAATGGATATGAGATATGAAATAGTTGGCACAATAACTGTAGAAGATGTATATTTATCTGTTAAGTTTTCTAGGTCAGTTATTGCCTGGAGTAACTCACATTAGTTTTTATAATGTAATTATAACCCATATTTAAAAGAGTGATGATCTTTCAGGACATGACAAGACTACTTTAGATCTAGACAAAAATTAGAATGTTGGGTTGGAGCTCAGAATTATTATTATCTAGGGATCTTTATGTTGGCGTCTAAATGTATTCAACCCAGCTTGTTTAAACGATTTAATTGAGACACTAAGTCTTGTGTTTAGGATTGATTATCTGTACCAATAACTATTAGGTGTCAGTGTTCCTTTGCCAAGGATCTCGCCTATGTAAAAGATTTACATGGCCATCTCCCTACTTTGAATAATTTCATCCATTTGACAATAAGTATGGGATCTCCTGATTTTCTACTACTTAATGGAACATTTATTGCCATCCTGCAGAGCTTGTCACTTCTCGAATCTCTCATCATTGATTGGGTAAATTGATGGGCAGCTTTGGTCTTTTTGTATTATTGTTGTGGACAATATATAGTTACGCTTTTGTCACCATCTTAAGTTGTTTATTTCAGGGGCCTATTCGATTCAATAATGATGAAGAAGAACAAGAGGTTATGCCTCCATGTATTCAGTCACCTCAAGGTCATTAAATTCATCTATTTTCATGGCAAGAAGAATGATCTTGAGTTGGCAAAGTTTTTGTTGGAGAATGCAATGGTCCTTGAGGATATTACTATCACTCCTGGTTTAGGCTTGCGAAACAGTTCAAAGAGTGAAATTGAGAAAGTAAAAGAACAACTACTATCATTTTCTAGGGGATCGGATCAAGCCTCAATATTTTTCAGTAGTTGGTAACCATATGATTAGTTCTGAAATAATGCCGTGGTGGTCAGAGCTTAAGTTTTGCTCTTTTATTATAGTGCAAAGGTTTCTTTTGGGGATAGGAAATAGTTTTTTGGGTTATATTTTCTTTTGTTCTTTTTTCAAAGTCATAAATCTGCTGGTAAAGGAGGCTTATTGGCCTACTTGAATACTCATATACAGTTTTGTGATTACTTTATGGATGTTTGGTTTGCTGTACTCCACTTTATTATATGTTTTGCATGTTTGGTTGTATCAAAGCCGGAAGATCTATGAATTAGCCCGTGTTGGACTAGACCCTGCATCTTTTTTCTCTCCCACATTTTTATCTGTATAAGTATTTCATATAGACGATGAAATTTCTAAAGATTGACAACAAAGGAATCCCGTTTAATTCTCTAATTCTTGGGAAAATACTAAGCTTATCTTTTAGTTTGTTTTCCGCCTTAAGTTTGCAAAACTTGTTTTATCTTGAGCACTTTGCTTGGTAGATGTAAATGAGTAAAATTTTATATCTGGTTGCGTACTAAACCAGATTGCGAAAAAGAGCTCTTTAAGGTTCCAATGATCAATTTTCTTAATTTTATGTTAAGAATGCTCTAATAATGTAATTTATAGAAAAAAAATCTGTTTTATTTCTTTTATATATATTTAAATATATATTATATATTATACGTATCCTAGCGTGTCGTATCCTAGTTTTATGAAAAATCACGTGTTGCGTGTCATGTCGAAACACAGATTGTTTGTCGAGTCCGTGCTTCATAGGGTTACATCTTGGAAATCAAATTTGAAATCTATCAAAGAAATAGTTTTTTTTAATTGTAAAAGAAATTGATTGACAATAGATGTTTTTAGTTCCTTTAATCATTCAGTGTTTCACACGCTATTAACCTAATATGTTGTATCTCTTATCAAAGGCGTCATGGGGGCAATCAAGTCAAACAATGGAACTTTTGCAACAAAAAATAACGTATTCAACAATACCCTGGTAATTAGTAATCGCACAATATTTTTACCAAAAATCATATTAACTTGATTGTGAATGTAACTAACTTGGCCAACCAATTGAAAACGTATATAAAAGAGTATGTATGTAATATATGGCCATGCCTGATGAGACATACCTGATTCAGGTTTTTATATTCTAAGATGGGATGAGTCATTTTAAGATACTTTGGCCAACCAATTTTGGAAGCTTTGGTCATACTATATGTTGTATCCTAAATATAGTAGGTCCTGTGGACCAATGAGAAGGAAACACATGGCATGAGATTGATACATGTGCAGTTGGAGGAGATACACAAATATTCTTCCCCATGTGAAAGATTAACCTTATAGTTTCACAAGCAACCCAGAGAAGTTTGGATGGAAGGGTACAATGAAGCTCTTGGACGATTTGATGATAATTTTAGTCGGGCTCAGCGTGAAGGCAATAAATGGGGCTGAACCAATTGCTTAATAGTTATAAAGGTTGAACAGGACAACAAACTATGGTACTGGGGGCTGATCCTGGGTTCTTAGACTATGAAAAATGTCCCTTTAAGCTTGACGTTAGCCGGATCCCCGTAGAAACTGTTCCCTAGTGCTTGATTTCCAAATATGTAGGGGATTATAGCCTGCACGATGAGCTGGAAATAGTTCGACCCCCTCATTTGTTGAATACTTAGAGCAACAGTAACAGGAAAATGCTTCATTATTTTAACTTTATTAACTCTCCATACACACTAGATGATCCTCTAGTAGGCATGGAACTAGTGTCGAGCTCCTCTAAAGCTGAAGGAAAGCATCCAGTAGAATAATTTGAGAATAATTTGTTCCAGTATTTCATTTGTACACAATATTTGCATGTAATCATCATTTGTTTAAATGAAATGCAATTTATTAACTTATCTTGTTAATTTCTGGATGCTTGAATGACTTTGTTGTTTCATTAGTTCTACTGATACACTTAGGCATTTGCCTAAATTTAATATCAGTTACCAATGTCATAAGTTCTACTTATATACTTAGATTTCTAAGTTTAATACCAGTTACCATTGACGTGGACATATGTTCCACTAGTGCACCTAGATTAGAACCCAAGTTGAGCACTAGTCACCTGTGGTATTGCCATAGGTTCTACCAATGCACCTAAATTTTTAGGTTTAGCATTAATTACCAGTGTTGATCAAGAGTATGTGTCTAAATTCCTATTTAGGAATCTTCACAATGGTATTCCTCCATTTTGCTCAGTTCGGATAAAACTTATTGATTTTTATACAGAGTTTCATCCCTGATTTTTCTTGACCAAGTACCGAGGACTCTAAAACCCTGTTTTGACTTGGGTTTTTATTTTGCCAATCAAATATTGAGTTTTTGCTATTTTGTACTGAATGCCTACTGACCAAAGAGTGATGGGGGGATGCATATTACCAATATTCCCCCCAAAAATTGAAAAAATGGAAAAGCCAACTTTTAGAAAATTGATTACAAAAGATATTGCTTGCTACATTACTGGTTGTACTTCCTAAGATGCTCGACATTCCAAGGGTTTTTGAATTCTTCCCCTACCAAAGTTTCAATTCGATAAGTTCTTGGTCGAACAACTACTGAGACGCGATAAGGCCCGTGCCAATTAGCTTCAAGCTTGTTGGTTTTCTGAATCACCTTCTTAAGTACATAATCCCCATCTTTTAAGTTGGTCGGCTTCACCCACTTGTTGTAAAAGCGTGTTGTTTGTTGTTGATAAGCATCATTCCTCAAAGCTGCATCTTCTCGCACCTCTTCCAACATATCAAGGTCTAAACTTCGCATCAAATCACTGACGGGATACTCAAAATTCAACACCCTATGAGTTGGCAAACCTAGCTTAGCTGGTATCACTACTTCAGTCCCAAATGCTAGTATGTATGGTGTTTCCTCTGTTGCAGCCCTAGGAGTTGTTCGGTAGGCCCATAATACTGAGTGCAATTCATTTATCTAGTTTCCCTTTGCCTCATCAAGTCTCTTCTTCAACCCATTGAGTAAGGTCCTGTTTGTCACCTAGGTCTGCCCATTGCTCTGAGGATGACCTGGAACAGAATGTAATTTCTGGATCTTGGATTAGGCAGAATATGCTACAAACTTCTTATTATCGAACTGGGTACCATGGTCAGTAATGAAGGCATATGTCAAACCATATCTAAAAACGATGTTTTTCCATATGAACTGGTATACCTTCTTATAGGGCATATCCACTAATGGTTTTGCTTCAACCTATTTGGTGAAGTAATCAACAGCTACGACCAAGTACTTAAATCTTCCTCGAGTTGTCGGCAATGGCCCAACCAAGTCTATTCCCCAAATAGCAAATGGCCAAGGTAAAGTAATGGGAGTCAAAGATGCATGTGGAGTTTTGCGAATATTGGAGAACCTCTGGCACTTGTCACACTTCTTTGCAAAAGTTGTACAATCTGCCATCATGGCCGGCCAATAATACCCTTGAGTATTCATTCGCTGTAGTAATGATCTTCTTGCCACAAGAGCTACACAAGATCCCTGATGAACTTCTTCTATTAGATCTCTAACCTCCGTTGGGTGAATACAGCGCTGCAAAGTAACTGTTAACTCTCTTCGATACATAACTCCTTTTCCTAACACGTACCTTGCTTCCTTATGCTTAAGCTTTTTGGCATCAATTGGATTTGTTGACAGAATTCCTTCTTTAATATAAGCTCTGATGGGATCCATCCAGGAAGGTCGCATATCTAGTGTAATGAAATCAATCATTAAATTTCAATCATGGTTGCTGATGTAAGCCAAGCAAGTGCATCAGCTCAGGCATTCTCCAATATTGGAATTTTGCACATCCGAACAGCGCGCAGTTTGGATATAACCTCCATAATTTTGACGAGGTACCTGGTCATCAATTCACCTTTGGCTCCATACAAACTTAAGATCTGTTTGACCACCAATTGAGAATCACTATGTGTCATAGCTTGCTTGGCGTTTAATGTTTGAGCCAAACTTAATCCCACAATTAATGCTTCATACTCCGCTTCGTTGTTTGGGGCCTCGAACTGGAATCTAAGCGCGTACTCAATACCAATCCCGTCAAGGGTATTGAGTAAATACCTGCTCCACTTCCATACTGGGATGTTGTTGTCAAAGCCTTGGTCTGATGATGTCCCATAGTGGAATACATTCTTTCTTGTCTCATCATATCTTTGAGCCATCTTTTGTAACCTGGATGATTGTACCAATAGGTCGGCAGTAACTTCTTCTAAGCTCTCCCCTGATGGGGTCTGCTTGGACTGTTGGTCGTTGATGACTCCGGTTGAGCTTTCCCCTGTTTGGAGTTTGCTCTGCCTAAACTCTTTGTTGCTCTAGGACCTCAGGATAAGTGAATTCTACAATGAAGTCTGCCACAACTTGGCCCTTTAATGAGGACTTTGGCTCATATACAATATCGTACTCCCCCAGTTCTTCTGGCCAATACATTAATCTCCTAGACTTCTCCGATTTATGAAGAGCTTACCGAAGAGGCATATAAGTGTACACCATTATAGTATGTGCTTAGAAATAAGGCTTCATATGTCGGGATGCCTCTATAAGTACCAAAGCAAGTTTCTCTAGTCGTGGATACCTAATTTTGCTCCTTAGAAGGCTTTACTGGTGTAGTAAACTAGTTTTTGCACTCCATTATCTTCTCGAATCAAAGAAGAACTTACAGTCGACTCAGAAACGGCTAAGTACAAATACAATTTTTCTCCCAAAACTGGTCGAGCGAGCAATGGGGGTGATCCCATATATTTCTTTAACTCCTGAAAAGCTTCCTCGCATTCGTCGTTCCACTCAAAGGTCTTCCGCAGCACCTTAAAGGATGGCAAACACCTTTCGGTTGCTCGGGACACAAATCTGTTCAAGCGGTTACTTGCCCAGTGAGCCTTTGAGCGTCCTTCTTACTAATCGGGGATTTCATTTCAATCAATGCCTTTATTTTGTCACGACTATCTTCAATTCCCCTATATTTTACTATATACCCGATGAACATTCCTTCCTGCACACCGAACACACACTTGGTAGGATTCAGCTTAATCTGGTGTTTTTCTAACTGATTAAAGGTTTGGCTAAGGTCGGCAATGTGATTAGTGGATTTTTTTACTCTTTGTCAGCATATCAACCACATAGACCTCCATGTTATTGCCTATTTGATCTTCAAAGACCTTGCTTACCAACTTTTGGTAGGTAGCACCTGCATTTTTCAAACCAAACGGCATGACATTTTAACAGTAAGTTCCTCGGGGAGTAATAAAATAGGTATTTTCCCTATCTTCAGGCTTCATTTTAATCTGGTTGTAACCAGAATAGGCATCCATAAAACTTAATAGATCATGTCCCGGCGTAGCATCCAAAAGTCGGTCAATCTCGGGCAAAGGAAAATGATCGCTTGGACAAACTTTATTCAAATCAGTGAAGTCCACCCACATTCTCTACTTATTATTTTTCTACTTGACTATAATAACGTTAACCAACCAATCGGGATATTTTACATCTTCAATGAATGAAGCTTTTTGAAGTTTCTCTACCTCCTCTTGAATAGCCTAATTCTTCTCGGGGCTGAACACCCTGCGCCTTTATTTCACTAGCTTGACGTCCTTGTTGATGTTGAGCTTATGGCAGAGGAAATTGGAATCAATCCTAGGCATATAACTCCAAGCGAACACGTGCTTTCTCTATCTCAGGAACATCACTAGTTCCTGTTTAAGAACATGATCTAGCGTTGATCCAACTTGTGTAGTTTGCTCTGGCTTGTCGTCGTCTAAGATAATATTCTTCATTGCCTCCATAATTTGATCTTTCACCAGCTGTGTCTCTTCTCTTGGATTTAAGGTTTCCACCTTAGATTCGCTATTGGGCTCAGTAATGTCCACTTAGTAAGTGGTGGTATTCTTTTTTATTTCCTCCAGATCCTCTTGCTCAGCAGAGGAGTAATAGCATTCCCGGGATACTTTTTTATCACCCTTCACCACACCTACTCCAAAGTTGGTCGAGAACTTCAAACACTGATAGACTGTTAAGGGAACTACTTCAAACTTCTTCAATCCTACTCTACCCATGTTGACATTGTAGGCTGACTAAATGTTCTTATCCATCACAAAGAAATGAACTTTCTCGGTCCGACTTGCTGGCCAAGTGCTGAGCAACACCTCCAGCTTGATTGTGCCTAAAGGATAAACTTTTTCACCAGATAATCCGATCAAAGGCCTGTGGTATTGATCTAGTTGACTAAGCTTCAAATCCATCTTTTGAAATTAGGAATAAAACATGATATCTGCTAAGCTACCATTGTCAACCAACACCCTGGAAACGATTGTGTCCTAGTATCTGAATTTGACCACCAGTGGGTCGTCATGGGGGTACAGGATTCCTGATAAGTCTTTTTTGAAAAACCGATCACCAACTTATCTTTATTGACCTTCCTTGGGCCTGCATGGAGACTTGGACCTGCGCTAAGCTCCTTTATCATCCCGTCGATCAACAAACTTATCCAGTTTTCCTCGACGGATGAGGGTTTCTATTTCGTTTTGTAGAGCAATACATCGATCTGTCGTATGCCTATGCTCCTTGTCAAATGCACAGTATTTTCATCTATCCGTCTTCCCAACGGGTGCTCTTAGCTTCTCTAGCCAATGTACCTCCTTGTTATGTTTAATTTCCTCCAAAACATGGTGAATGTCCATCGTTATTGGAGTGTAGTTGTTGTACTTCCTGAGCCTATCATCACTCTTCTTTTGCTTCGACTCTTTTTGATCCTTATGCTCCCTTTGATCCTTTTTCTTGGTTTTAACCTCAGGCTTTGTGACCGAGCTCTGCTTCACTGCCATTGCTTCCTCGAAATTCATTATCTTGGCTACTTTGGCCATTAATTCAGTCATAATCTTGGGAGGATCTTTGGCAAAAGTGTAATAAAACTTCTAGGGAAGAAGCCCACTCATAAGAGCTGTAATATCTATTTTCTCCACGTAATCAATCACCTCCAACTTCTCATTGTTGAAGCGAGTAATATAATACCTTGTACTTTCTCCTACACATTGCCTCACGCTTAACAAGTGAGCTACTCATTTTACCTGCTTGGTCCCGAAGTAGAAATTACCAATGAATAGCTCAGCCTGTTGGTTAAAATCAGAAATTTGCCCCCAAGGAAGGCTGTTGTACCATATCTGGGCAGGATCTGTTATGGTACTTGAGAATGCCCTACATCTCATCTCGTTGGGGATAGTGTAAATGTCTGCTGCTGTTTGATACTGTTCTATGTGAAGAACAGAGTCAATTTTTCCACCATACTTGGGAGTAACCACAAGTGCTTTGAACTTCGAAGGAGTGGGAAAATCCACAATAGCTTGAACAAAAGAAGACCCTTTCACAAAGCTTCGTTGCAAAGGGTTCTTCGTCTTCACCATTTCTCCCAACTCGTCTTCCAACCTTTGGATTGAGCCTTTCCATCCATGCTTACATGTATCAGATTTATGCGATGTAGCTCGGCTGTTCCGACCAACTGTCTGTGCTGAGGTTTCCTCCTGATAGGTCTGCTCAAAATGGACAGATTGTCGGGCGCATGGTCTGGATTGGGCTGAGGTCTCACGTTGATCGACTGGTCTTTTAGTATGCCTAGACAATGCCCTGGTAACATTTCTATTCCTTCTGGGTCCCATATGATCAAAGGGCGATGCTCGGCTCAATCTTTCTAAGGCACTTATTTTTTCAGGAGAAAAAGACTGCTCATTATATGAGTCTGAATTCCTGAGGGAAGAACTTTCTCCTGGACGATAAGATGTATCTATGGAAGTCCTGGAGTGATTATGCCTCTTGAGGAAGAACTTGCTCCTGGACGATAAGACGTATCTCTCGAAGTCCTAGATTGATTGTGCCCGCTGGTTCTTGGCGATGGCGGTGGCATATTTCTGTGAAGAGACAAGGCAGGAGATCCGGCGTGCAGTGTTTGAGCCAATTGCCTGATCGTATCTTGCATGGCATCCCGTCCTCTAGCGAGACTAGTCAAGATTCCAGTAAGATCATTATTTGTTGGAGGAGCAGATGAAATAGGAGGATTGCCATCGTTTCGAGCACGTGATTCGGGAATATCAGTCATCTTTGGATCAATGAATAAGAATGAAAACGTTTAGAAAACACGTTCCCACAGACGACGCCAATCTGTTGATGTAAAATACTAGATTAGGTCTAATTACTTAATTACAGATAATGTAAATAAATAAAAAAGAGATAGAAAGGTTTTTAAAGTGGTTCAGCTATAAGGAAAAAGCCTACGTCCTTTGTATTTCTTATCGCCTTATATTCTGTCTTGCCTTTCGTGCTTTTGAATGGCTTGAGCCTCTTGCCCTTGATGAAGGGATTACAATGTATTTATAGTTTCATAAGGAGATAGATAGGTGGAATGTAAAAGGATGGAATGCCTTTATAAATTAGGCATTTACATCAATACATCATGTTCACAAAGTACAGGCGCTTTGCTGACCCTGTTGGTCGGTCATTTCATCGTTGGTCGGCATTCTGCGTGTTGGTTGGCGAGTCTATACCTTGGTGACTAGGATTCTTTTCATGTTGGATAACACGTGTCCATTTATGAATCATCCACACAGGTGGATAATTTTTGGTATCAATAGTTGCAATTTACGCTTTCTAGGTATGGTACTAGTGAGTGTAGATTTTTTACGGATGGGTGATTCCAGGGTGGGGCTGATTTTTATGTCGTGCCATTGATTCGCTAGCCTAGGCATAAGATGATGACAATATTAGTGATAGAAATTCATCATATAATTAAGGTAGGACGTATTATGTGTTGGGGAACCTTAGATATGGGACTAAGCGTATTTTTGAGGATCTCACATCAATAATAAGGTGGGGTAAATAAATTTTTGAAGATGAGAAATTAAGAATTAATACCTAAGAAAATAAAACGGGTATTAAAATATATTGACGTCATTAATAAGTGCGGGACTGATAGTTAAACGGGTTGGTTGACTATTGCGACGTGTGGGTGAGTGACGGCGTAATAAGTGCAGAGCTGACAGTAAATCGGGCTGGCTAGCTATTGTGATGTGTCGTGCGTGAAAACTCGAAAATAAGCGCAGGATTGACAGAATACGAACTGCCTAGCTATTACAAGGGGATGTGTGTGGTGTAGAACATGTGGGAGTCCCACAACCAAACAATGAAAGCGGGAGTCCCGCACTAAAATAATGAGAATTGGTGGGAGTCCCACTACTAATATGGTGTAAGATTTATACGCGGGAGCACTGCTCCTATTAACAATAAAATGAGTAAAATAATAAAGTTAAGTAAATTGATTAATTGATTGGATAATTGAACTTGGACTCTGGATAGTAGATTTATGTGTTAGCATATGTCGTTTATTTTACTCGCATCGTTATTAATTAACTCGTTTTAATTTAAAATATTCCATCGTAATATTTATCATGTATAATGCTATTGTCTGAGTTCACGAACCCTAATTGGAAGGAGTAACCGGTATTCATGCTCGGGGCTGCTCTGACTCTGTGCGTTGACTAACATTTTTCAGGTAATAGTGTTGGAGTGAGCTGCATAGGAGTATTAAGAGATTTATCTTAGAGGTACAAGTGGAGTATTTATTTAATGCTGAGTAGTTTAGTTTAGTTTCCTTTCCATTGCATTTAATTATGAGACTCTTATTATGGTTTTGGTGGGTGGTTCAGTTCCATAATTGCTACAGTTTTATTCAGATATATCACTATGGATTCAGTTTATTGGAGTTTTATTTAATTTGAGAGTTGGATATTATTGGAGTTTAGCATGGTGATGGATTTTATATCGCATTGATGATTTATTGTTGAAATTGATTTAAATTATTATCTTGTGGAATGAATTTATTATGGTCATATCTGTCACATGCTAAGAATGGTATTTAATTTAGTGACACCCGACTTAGTTTTGGTGGCGGTTGATGCCATAATTAAGCGGGGTGTTACATGGTCATAAATATGCCGATAATGTTGAAAATTAGAAATAGGATTAGAATCCAGTAGAAGAGGGCGATGATCAAAAGTAGAATTAGATAAGTGAGAAACCTTGGTCAAAGGGAAGAGAATATTCCATTTATCATTAGAGAGATATCTATTCCGTCGCTCTCTAATATGGCTATGAATTTCGTGTTTATTAGACCATGTATGTGTTGGACCATTAAAAGCCAAATCCCCCAACCCACAATCTTCGAGGCAAGAGCTAAAAGGTTTAGTATTATATAATTGAAAAGGCAGCCCACCCTTTTTTCCCGAAGGCAATAAAATAGAGTTAAAATCTCCTAAAACTAATCAAGGCATACGAATATTAGCAGATAACGAATGAAGAATATCCCATACCTGACCTCTGTGATTGGGTTGAGCATAATTATAAACCAGGGTTAACATAAAAGGAGGCAAAGGTGGGGACATCTCCACAAGCAAGTGAACTTCTCTATCCACTCGAAATACCACTGTGATATGCATATAAAAAAAATATTTGTTTGATTGTCGAAAGTGAACACTTTCCTTGGTTATCCTTATTTCTCTCGTGCAATGCTCGCTAATATGATTTCTTAAAATCAAGGCTTTAAACCTTTATTTTTTGGAAGAGAGAAAAATTGAAAGTCTTGGTTTCAAAACAAAACACACACACATATTTTCCTTTGTTCTCCTTATTTCCCTCGTGCAATGCCCGTTCATATGATTTAATCAAATCAAGGCTCTAAGCCTTTGTTTTTTGGAAGACAGAAAAATCAAAAGTCTTGGTTTCAAAACAAGACACACACACACAAAAAAAAAATCTCTCTCCAAGGCATAGAACTGGAAAAAGAATACACACATGAACTCTCTCTGTGGGAATTTTTTCTCTTTTCCTTACCTGATGAGTTTGTTCCCCCAAAATGATATTGTGATATTGAACAATTAATATTGAACGGGTGTTAGTATGTTATATAATTATAGTGCATAGTTATATGAAATATAGGAGATTCCGAGTTTGTATTATTCGGGGATGACGTGACTATATACTACCTGCACAGAGAGGTAGAGATGCAAAACGTCTTACAGAGATCGACATAGTTCGTGACTCAACCCAAGAATCGCCGACTACAAATTTATAAACAATTAAGCTAATATTGTTTATTTTTTATTATGCAGTAAATATTTGGATTTCAAAGCATGCGGTGCATATTTGCGATAATCGTATGAGGTAACAACTTATTTTGAGTAGACTAAAATAAAATGTGATTTTGATTTTTTGAATTCTCCATAAAACTCTCGGGCATGATTTTAATTACAATATATAAATTGTGCCAACAATGTACGTTTTGAAATAATATAATCTTAAAAGAAAATAAAACCTCCACGTGGCATACATATGCAATTTTAAAAGAATAGTTGAAACTTTCTAGATAAAATATTGGGGCATTAACTAATAAATCCCTTGAAAGTCTATTTATATATGATCAATTCAAGCGGTAATTTTATTGGTATCTTAATCCCATAAAGTTTTTAACTAATTAATGATAATTCCAAACAATACAGTTACACTTATTAATATTGATATAATTGCAATTGTAATTCTAATCATCATTGTAACTCTATTTATGTCTATATTATACTTATAAAACAGTAGAAAGAGACTTTAGTAAAAATCATTTATTGTCACTTAAAAATTCATTTCAATCAACCTCTCCCCTCTCCCAATCTTTTCGATTTCTCAAAAAAAAAGTGTCTCTCGAGATTGGCTCTTTAGGTTTCTTACCCCATAATACTCTCTCTTGTATTTGGACAATACATGAATTTAGTTGGTTCATGTATTATGAAATTCATGTATAAAAGTTTAAATGGAGGTTCATGTATTTAGTTGGTTCATGTATTAGTTATACTTATAAAACAATATAAAGAGAGTTTAATGAAAATCATTTATTGTCACTTTAAAATTCATTTCAATAAATTTCTTAGAAGCCTATCCCCTCTCCCAATTGTTTCGATTTCTAAAAAAAAAGTGTCTCTCAAGATTGTCTCTTTAGGTTTCTTTTCCCATAATACTTTCTCTTGTATTTGGGCAATACATGAATTTAATTGGTTCATATATTATGAAATTCATTTATAAAAGTTTGAATGGAGGTTCATGTATTTAGTTATTTCATGTATTAGGATGCTCATGTATAGACATCTAAATGGAGTATGTTTTAGTTAAAAAGTTAAATAATATTTTAGATAATATAATATGTAGGTTTTATTCATGCAAGTTATTATGAATATATTTTTGTCAATCAAAATTTATTGTTTGACTTAAATAATGGGTTTTGCTTCGTCCATGTATTGTATAAGATATTAATTTAAAATTATTTTTTATACATTGATATTAAATATAATAGGAACATGAAAACATAACATAAAATCAATTATGATTTAAACATGAATATTATTGATCGATCTGAATTAAATGAAAATAACATGATTTATCATATTATGTTCGGGTAAAGCTTATATCGATTTAGTCATGTTCATGTGAGTTTTAAAATTACCACCCCGATATAATTACGTCCTTGACCACATGTATGTATCGAAGTATGATAGGGAAAAAAAACTATATGCCCTCGCGCATTGCGCGGGTTATATGCTAGTTAATAAGTGCAACTGTATCCACATTAATAAGTGTAACTGTATCTATATTTATCAGTGTAAGTGTATCTACATTAATAACTGTAATACACGTGGACTTATTGAAAAGTCTAAAAAATGCGTGTCCTTAATGTTAATTACGATAGAGTTAAGAAGTTTTTCACCACCTTCCCATAAAGTATTTATTGCTTCCTTTTATATGTTCACAGCAAATTAGACAGACATGAAAGATATCGTGTGTGAAAAGCTCAAAACCATTATAGCTTGATGTAGCATAACTAGGAGAAAAAGAATCATAACATTCACACACTACATGTTTGTACTCAACACCAATAAAAACACGAAACGTTTGCACATGTAAAAAATTGTCTTTATAGTGGAGAACATATGGAACACGTATTGTATTCGTGTCGTATTATTATTAGTGTTGAGCACGGTCATGTGATACGCTAAGTGCATTATACTTTTTCTCCATCACTAGACCAAGGTTCTAAAAAACGCGTGGCGTGAAGACCAAGCCTTAAGCCTTAGAAATCTAGGCGGGCCTTAGGCGTAAAAAGGCGTGAAAAAACGTTTACGCCTTCTTAATATATTTTAATATTTTTTAACCACAACAAGGGTATTAAAATACTAAAATTGTACATATCATAAAAAATATGTTTGAATATATGCAAATTAAAATACTATTTGATTCTTTTGGATGAGATAATGGTTCAGTTTGTAAAAAAATTATTTAAAAGGCGATATTGTTTCACTAAAGCATTGTTGTTTTTAGATAAAAGTGCGCCTTAAGAGTTTTATCAAGAATAAGGCGTAAAAAGCTTAAGGCGGAGCGTTTCTCCCAAGCCTCAACCCTAGGCGAACCGTAGACGGATTTTTTAGAACAATGAGTGACTAGAACAATAGTATGCATAGAATTGTGTTATTTTCACACATCTATTTATTTATTTATTTAGATAATTAAGGTAAAGGTCATGTTCCTTTCTATATTTGAATTTTTAGGACAATGCTTTTCAAGTTTATAAATCTAGTCCATGTGGTACTATATCATTTATTTGTGTGGTCCCTTTAGAGTTAGGAGTTCATTTTTTTGGTCCGCGCCAATGACACTATTTTTCACCATTTTTCATGGCTTTTTAGTACATGGACTAAATTTATAAAATTATTTGAAGTGTTCTATTTTTATACACTTTAAGAATTATGAGGATGTTTCCCCAAAACCCCCCTATTTATTATAGTGGTATTTCCTTGGACAATTTTAGTACAATGATATTTTAGTTACCATCTTCTTTCCGGCGGTATCATTACTGATCTGGTCTGTAGGGGTTGAGTGTAGACTTAAGCATGTATTTTCTTGTTAATTTTGTGTATACCATACTTACCGTTAGGGTTGGCAATTTTTGACACGATAACCCGTTTATGGTAATAACCCGAACATGACCCGAACATGACACGATTAGCTTGTATAGATTTAAGATTACCTAAAACTTATAATAAAATCAAAATCATCACGACCCGAAAATGACACAACTAACCCGAATTGCCACCCCTACTTACAGTTATCTTATTATAAGTATTTATAATTGTTGATTTGTGAATTTGGGAGAGTTGCAACTGAACAATTATATACTATGTAATCATTAATTAACAGAGTAAATATGGTGATTTGGATAGTTAGTTGCGAATAAATACCGAGATGCAACAAATTAACAAAGGCGAGGGAGATGAAAGCAGGAGATTTACCTGATTTTCAACCTTTAATCAGGTTTACGTCCACAGATAAAGTGAGGGTCTGCTATACCTTTAATACTAAACAAAAATATGACGATAAGATAAAAATAGATGGGCATACATACTCCTCTCATTTGAGGTGTTTAGCACGCACCAGGTGGGCCGCTGCGAAGTCCGATAGTGATGTCAAGCAGATTCTGACTTGGGTAGATGTTCTCGTTGTTTTATTGGTTATTCTTGATTGTGCGTTTTTCCCTTGCTCCCATAGCGAGTCGTAAGTGCAAAAACTCACAACTTTAAAGTCGATCAATCATACAAGCCATAGTAAAAATTAACAATAAAGAAATTATGGTGAAACACGCTTTAGACACCCTTCAACATATAAAAAACCCACCAAGACTCATCCATCAGTCCTTGATAACCCAAGAAAAAGCCTAAACACAGAGGAACAAACCCAAACCAATTTCCCAACTTTCAAGGCCAAGGGGACGGTGTCGTAATCGACAGGTCGCTGGCGCAGACTGACCGGTCATGCCCCCCATGAAGTCTGCGTATAGATTAAAGCTCCTTCTGCACTCGTGGCCGGTCGTGCGACGTGAACAAACGGACAATGATACATGGTACATTTTAAAATAAATATTTATATATGTATATTTTAGGGGTTCAAAAATATTTTATATATATTAAAATATTAATTTTTAAAATAAGTTTAATTTTTTAGTGACCCATTTTTTAATTATCCAAAAAACAAAATTGTACAAAGAATGATTCAATTACTCAAAAAAAAATTATTAGTTTGATTTTTTCATCAAGGTCTTATTAATCTATTTTTTATGTAATTTTAATTGTGATTTTGCAAGTAGAAATGCTAGAAGAACTATTTTTTAATGAGTTTTTAGGTATTTAATATTTTTGTACAATATTTTTTTAAAATGATCCTAAGTTGACATTCGCACGGGGCACTCCCAATATCAAGATCGGCTCTGTCTGCACTGATACACAAAATTGGACATGTTTTCTAGGCAAGCCGATGTGTCGCATTTGCATTTGCTCGTGTCCGGGCTCCACATGGGTCCCATTACCCTAGACACAAGTCAATACGAATGCGATAAAAATGTGCCTAATTTTGTGTATCAGTCTCGAATTATTCATAGACTAAAACGTCACCAACCAACTTGAGGATAATTATGACGCATCATAAATGATGTCCACTCCAACTAGTTAGTTTCGCTCACTACAAAAGCCCCCAAACTCTCATTTTTTTCCTTTTTTAAGGAAAAAAATAACATGTGACCTTAGAGTACATGTTATGAGCAACAAAATAGTAAGTATCAAAGCTCCATATGAATATCTGTTCTCTATTAAATATATTTATCCACTCAAAATAAATTCTTATCAAAATAAATTCTTTTTTCCTTTTTCACTCAAAATTTATTCTTACTCAAAATAAATTCTTTTTCCCTTTTTCACTTTTTCTAAACAAATAAAAAAACTTTTTGTATTTTTCAAAATTTTTCAGAAAAATAAAACTCTATTTTGATTTTTTGAAGAATATCAAAATGAAAAATATAAATATACAATGATAGTACAATCTAAAAACAGGGATGTCAGATATGAACATGAAATACACCTTATTCTAGAAACAAGTCGCATCCTCAATCATTAGGCCCAGAGGAGTTCTCCAAAGGAGATGACATCCTATGAAATACCTCCATCAAATTTTGTGAAGTCTTGACTAAATACTCTACTTGCTCTCGAAAGCTCTCAAAAGGACTCAAGTGATGTGTTGGATCATGCGGAGTAACATGTGTAGGACTGCGTTCTGGAACTCATGTGTGAGGATATCGAGAAAAATACCTATAAGACACTCTCCGTAGCTTAAAATAATACTCTTTGAGATGATCTCTTTGTTTGCAATGGGAACAAACATAAATGGGATTGGGTCCACTTTTCTCAAAACGTATATGATTAGCTTTCCTAGGTGGGTTAGGTCGCCTAGGTGAGTTAGGTTGAAGGCTATAAAGATCCAACTAAAACTCAGAAATCGACTCGGGTACGGCATGGGAAGTGGATGCACCATCATAACTATTAGTTGCCCCTTGACATTACCTAATGTGGGATCGAGGAACATCTTTCTAACCTTATTAGATGTGTCCTCTAAGGTGACCTTGACCTCTCCGGTGCATTCAAGACCGCTCTTGAGTTTGGATACACGAGTTTTTCACGAGTCTCTAATGAAGATTGAACATCTCCTGTAAGACTAGCCATGCTGTTTGTCAAAATGGTCTTTCCCTACTTAAAATAATCAACTGCTCACATAAAGAAATCTTCACTTTCTCGAGTTAACTCACTGACGCCTCACACTCTCTCAAAACTTTCACCTCTTTCTCTAAATCTAACACCCTAAGAGACAAATCTTTATTGAGATTTTTTTTTCAAAGTCTCGATGTAAGTATCGCTAAATGCCTTTTGGAGATAACCTTCTCCCTTAGCCAAGTTTCCATCCTCACCCTCTCCAGACTGACTCGAAACATCATCGAGGCATTCACATGTGACACCCCTCCTAATAAAATATTGGGCGATCACTCCTGTACCAAATTAAAACAAGAGTCGCATATGGTTCATTCTTAGCATCACTGTCGAAAGCCAAATTAATTACTAATAACCTATTAGGCCGGCGTCAAAATTTTATTTAACTAATCTTTTTAATCAATCCATTCAATTAAAACATCCACTCAGTTTATATAAATGAAACTGAAAAGAAATAAAATAATCGAACACTCGGTTTAACATAATACAATCAAGTCGAATGCCGCACTAAAAGGCATAAAAGAATAAATAAATACAATTGGGCTTTCGGCCCGAATGTTTATATAGTACCTTCTATCTAGTTTACAAGGATAGCAGCATCTACAGTAAACCTGCATGCATCCATAGCTGTTGCAGCACACGCCCGACTCAAAGGAATCAACATCCGGGCGTCCCTGTGTCTAGACACCTATAAATATATACATATATGGCAAAAGAGAAAAAATATAGAAACGGGTCAGAGCCCGAGTTGTGGAAATATTTTGCAAGTGCATAAATGCTTTATTTATGAAAAATATGTTTTATTTCATATTTAAATTGGTATCTTACTCCCATGAGCTACCCCTCACCCCTCTTCTAATAGTGCACACCTAACGTATCCCTAAAAACATCTTAGTCAAGCTACTCTGCCTAACAATCCGTCACCCTCAAACTCTAAAAGTACTAAGTAAATTGAGTATTAAGGTCTAAACTTCTCCCCAGTCTCAACACTGTGCCATGTTCGTGCGTGGGGTGTCTCGCGAAGCGAAATCCAAACAAGGACCCGATACACTACTACTTGGCAGTGTCGATTGTCGAGATCCATTAAACCCTCGGTACACAATGTATATGTATATACATACGCATATAATTATATACTTTATCATACCCACTCTCATATACATATCATAATATACATCCGGATAAAATCTCCTGGAATGAGATTTAATCTATATTAATTTTATCTCTTTACTCCCATTAGAGATATATATTATCTTGTTCTCATGCACAAGTATTATACTATACACACAAGTACAATAACCATCCCAACGAGCTATAACTCGAGGATGCAGTCTTATAGTGCCGATCCAACTCTGGGTTTACTCACTGTATCACGGTACCAAGCCAGACTTACTCAATGGTCATGGTAAAATACACACAATGGTGGAGGCGGTCATGTTCCCTTTGCAAGTGGAGTACACACATCGCACTCGAACACGGGACGAGATGACCTGGGGATATACTCTCCCTGCTCCTCAAGCCAGGGGATTTACCCACATTGTGCAACCTCCCTGGATCGCACTAGAGAAAAATATATAATCTGACTGTTCCAACCCTACACCAAAGGAAAGCCCATGGAATTCAGCCTCTAAGATACACATATACAAATCACACACATATATATATGTATTCCTATTATATAATATATACTATAATCACATCATATATATATATATATATATATATATATATATATATATATATATATATATATATCACTCCTCAATTATATACATGGCTATAATTGTCAACCACACATAACGATAGCCAATATCTCCAAAATGTTCTCACTCGTAACAATATTTAAGTATTCACACACCTAGAATACTAAACTCATAAATATTATCTCGCTTAACGTATAATTCGAACTTTAATCACTTTTAAGGATTTACACACATCTAATCCTAAAAACACTAATTCCTAGTAATCGCGTCCTAAGATTTACTCGGATGTACTCAGCTCACATACATTCGAATAACGTAAATACCTATGCCCAACGACAGAAGAACTCTCTCTCAATTGTTTCCCGTCCCGAACGTTTACTAGGTCCGTTCTTCTAATTATGCCCTACACCAATCCAAGGTTTTCTTTTTCATCAAAAGGTTTACTCACCCTCAAAACCAACATTTAGGAGTCCCGATATCATAACTAGGATACCCCATATAAAACCCTAAATTGAAATTTAACTCCCCATACTCTTAAGGGAAGAAAACTAATAATTCTGGCCAAGGCGAATCGATTCTCCCTCATGGCGAATCGATTCGGGTAGGCGAATCGATTCGGCCCCCAATCCGAATCGATTCGGAAAGTATTCCGCAAATAGGTCCTCAAGGGAGAATCGATTCGGTCGAAATTCGAATCGATTCGGCCCAAGGTAGCCTTACAGATCCCTTTAGGTGAATCGATTCGGCCTAGACTCGAATCGATTCGGCCTATTCGAGGGGCATAGTTTGGGCAATTTTTCAATCTTTAAAATACCTTAACATCAACCCAAACTCCATTTTAATGGTTTCTAATCCCAACCAACAACCCTATTAACATCCTAACACTGATTTACAACTAATACTTCCATAAATTTGTGGTATTAAACCATTTCTCTTAGGTTTGAACCTTAAAACCATAAAACCCCTAGTTTTGACATTTCTTCCATTTCAATTCAATTTTACACTCCATTAACATAGTTTTAACACTAGAAATCCTTTAGAGTTTATAACACATCAATTTGTAACCTCTTAATCAAGTTTTCCCAAATTTACTTTAAGGGTTCTAACCCAAATTTCATAATTTACCAATTATGATATGAAATATACACACTAAATTAAATAAAGCAGGTAGACACTTACCTGGAGGATAAAATCCGACGACCTCGAGTCGAATCCCACGGAGTTTGACCGGAATCTCCATTTTCTCTCTTTCTTTCCTCTCCTCTTTCTTTTCTCTCTTCTTTCTTTTCTTTCTCCCACTCTCTCTCTCTTATATAGGATAGAAATAAGGGTTTATCCCTTTAAATCCAAAAATGACTCGTTTACTCAATTACGGTTCCCTACTGATCCAAAAATTCCCGAAACTAAATTTCTACCCCCGGGTACTCTATTCTGACTATCTCGGCCATTTCGAGACCAACCGCGCAATCGAAATCTCCATCCGAGGTACTTGACCGCAAATCACTAATTTAACCCAACACAACTTAATGCGGTACTTCCCATTAAAATATTATCCTTTGTCGTTTTACCCAACTGCGATATATAATTAAATTACTCCAACTCATTTACTTAATCCCAAAAGTAAATATAATACCCATCGAAAATCATCTAATCTTTAAAAACTCCAAAAATTCCCAAATTACACTTATGAATTTTAATTATCCCCAAAAGTGCGGGGTGTTACATCACATTTAGATATGTCCTCATTAATGTGAGATAAAGTAGAAGTACTAGTGTGACTAGCCGTGAACACAACACATAGTTCATGTGGTAATTCTCCCCCCAAATCAAGCGACTCGACATCACTATCACTAAGAGTGGATTTATTCGCAACTTTCTTTCCCTTTCTCTTGAGCCTAGTGGAACACTTATGTGCCTTATGGCCGTTACCTTCCCATTTATAACACCTTATCTCTTCCCTTTTCTCTCCCCCACTCGTGCCGTCATTCTTATTTTTATTTTTCTCAAAAATCTTTTCTTTGGATGAATTTTATTTCGAAAATTTGAGAAACTTTTTGAAAATTTTCGTAAACAGGTCCAAGTCATCAAAATAAAAATCAACTTTAGATTCAGACTCACAAACTTTCTCTTTCTTCTTTTTCTTAGTTTGAGTCTTTAAAGCACTCCTTAATTCTTTAGGTTTAATAACTTTAGTGAAAATATCAATCTCATATGTTTAAATATCTCCTACAGGTTCTTTTAACCTAAGAGTATATTGGATCCCTAATAAATTAAGTATGATGACCTTAAGAACAAAGCAAACATGGAGCGACCTTAAAATTTTATTAACAACTATCGTCTCATGAATCTTCTCACAAACTAAAACTAGAATTAACTATGTCCGACAAACATTCATAAAATACGTCAAAAGATTCAGATTCAAGCTTTATGACTGTTTCAAATTTTGTGGTGAGATTCTACTGCTTAGACGCTTTAAAAACATTAGTACCCTTATGAATGAGATGGAGGGTATTCCAAGCTTCTTTAGACGTGGTGCATGTCATAATGCAGCCGAACTCGTCAGGGGTGATGGATCCCAAGATGCAATTCAAATCACGAGAGTTAAAGTTGCTCCTCATAAAAGTTATCATCTGTCCACTGAGAGACAAATTTAGGGCCAACGACATTGTTTACGGTTATAGTGGGTGCAGTCCACCCTCTTTCACAAACTATCCAAGCATGTTCATCAATGGATTTTAATGTTTATTTCATCTTAGCTTTCCAATAAGCATAATTAGAACCATCAAATAAGGGCATTCGATTATACAAATTATCCATTAGAATCTAACCGTTTTCTAGAAAAATAATTTAAAAAAAAATTGATATCAAAGAAAAACTTTTACAAAAAATGATAACATAATATTTTTGTGTAACCTACTCTGATACCAATTTGATAGTGCACATGATTTAATGGATTAACTTATATAATTAAATTCCCATATACACAATTTATTTTTTTTACCGAATTTTAATCTTTGATTAAATTATTGTGTGCATGCAAAGAGGGTCCAAGAATATAATTTCAAGTATAAAGCCAAATATGCAAAAGAAAACAAGGTGAGGAAAAATCTCTTTACATGGCAAAATCTTTTTCAACACTTTAGAGAGTTTTATAAGACAACTTACTTACAAAAACTCTTAAAGAATACTACTCTGATCCAGAGTAGTCCACATGCGATGGTCCACCCTCGGTATCCACCGATCGGAATTTCTTCGTTCTTTTTAGCAGTGATCCCTCTCGTCACATGGTCAACAGTAAAGATATCTCTCCATAATTATATCTCAGGTATGACACTTATAAGGTTTCAAATGGATTCAAAATTACATTAGGGAGGATGATTTTGTGAATTAAAGAGGTGAATAGAGCTAAAAAGTTTGAAGACTTTTGCAGTAGATATGCAAGTTACGTTTTTTCCAAAGTCTCTTTAAAAATATTTTTTAAATATATATATATAGGATGGATACAAGATTTGAGGCGACAACCTCATTTGAATGAAAATAGAAATCGTTCGAACGATAATAGTATCTTGTTTGAACGAAACCGCAGTTCGTTCGAACGAGACTACATTTCTCATTTGAACAAGCTTCGAACGAATTCAAACAACATGCCCTCGTTGGATGTTCGTTCGATATAATGATCAAACGACCCTTCTAACGAAAAACACATTTCATTCGAACGATATGGTCATCTAGTTTGAACGAGGTTAAATAAAAATAATTTTTAACTTTAAAAGTTTTTCCTGAGTTTTTTTTTTATAAAAACACATCTCCTAAATATAAATGTAAATAAATTTAAACTCCTAAAAGATTTATACCTTCATAGCATATATAAGTCTTGAACTTTGAGATGTTGAGGTTCGGTTCATCGTCTCGGCATGTGTCGGTTTGTAACGGGATATGCCAAATATGCAATAGTGTAAATAAAAAGCCTTGGGCAAACTATTTACCCTTACATTATGTGGAATTACAATTGAACCAGGGTCATTCCACAACCTCTATAAATATAGGGCTTGGGTTGAGAGCTTAAGGGTCAAAACAAATTCCAAATTTAAAACATAACATTGATAAAATTATTTCATAATCCCCTCTCTAAAACTTATTAGTTCATATCCTTCGAGAGATTTCCTCAACCTCAATCTCTAAACACCTGAGTGATATTCAAATCACATTTGTGAGTCTTTTGTGTATAGGTTTATTTGAGGCTTTTAAGAGTTTCTATTTTGTGGCTTTGGTGTTCTTAAAAGCATTTCGAATTTCAAGGGTTTCATTTTTTAACCATTTTCGAAGATTTCTTTGTTTTGCCTTTGAAATATTTTCTATGGCTTTCTGGTTTGATCATTCAAGGCTGTTGGAGTTCTTTCATTCTCCTGTTTGGATTTGTGATCCTCATTGGGGTATATTTTTTAAACCCACCTTTTTATACACACACACAAGCGTGTACGCGCACGCGCGCGCGCGCGCACACACACACACACACACTGTCTATATGTGTTTATGGTTTTGTGTGGTATAAAACTATTCTAACATGATTTAAAAACAAAACCTAGTTTTGAAAACCCTAAACTAAAACCCTCCATTTTGGGCCAAATTACTAAACTTGTTGTAATACATATATATACCTTCTGTCACACCCCGCCTAATTAAACATCAGGTGATAAGGACTTTATTAAATTAAAACAGGTTTCTCAAATGGTTCATTCTTAGAATCACTGTCGAAAACTTTTTAATTACTAATCACCTAAGTGAAAATTAGACCGGTGCCAAATTTTATCTTTCTTAAAACAGATAAATCAACCAGGCGGAAAAATCGAAGACAATCACCACGTACTAAAACCCAATCTAACAAAATTTAAGTACAATAGAACAAAAGTATTACCGAATAAACCATCGGCTAAAAATCCCAAATAACAATAGAATAACCACTAGTCTGAAACTAACATCTGAGACCGATACCAGACCACAAGTCCATACATAAAATAGTGTGAGATCCTGTACTAGATCTGAATGAGAGATATCGTCTAGTCAAAATCTTGTAAGCATCCACTGTGCTACAGCTTCGAGTCCCTGGAATGAAATCATCATACATGGCGTCCCTGTGGCTGGACACCTAAAAGGTTTTGAAAATATTTTATAGCAAGAGTTAGTAATCAAAATATTTTGAAAATATTTAGCAAGCGTTTATCACAATATAAAATGCGGTTATTGATTACACATGTTAGGTTCTCGTACACTCTCTTGAGTTTACTCACCCCTCATCTTTTGTGCACACCTAACGTTCTACACTTAGCTTACCTAGCCGTATCTACCAAGCTATCTAGGACTAAGTAACCATCTGAACTTATCTATACTTAAGTTCTCGTATCGCCCACACCGTACATCCATTTCATTAACATCTCGCGAAGGTTAATTAATAATCAAGTAACATTTCACCTATGTTATGCTTCAAAACTTCTCATTTAGTTTCACTACTAAATTTCTACAATAATCATAATTTTTGTCTTCCCACTTTTGTAATTAAGTTTCACAACTTAAATTACAAAATAGATATTCTCTATCTAACGTTACGTTTCGTAATTAAGTTTCACTACTTAACTTACCATTTCGGTATGTATCTTTAAATACATAATATATACTAAATATCAGTCATTACTATTTTGTCCTTTTCACACACGTAAAGGACTCTTGGTTCGAAATGATTCATCGACCCCAAGTAAGAATTGGTTCAGAATGAGACATCGATCCCAATTATTTACATACACAAATAAAGAACTCTTGGTTCAGAATGATTCATCGACCCCAAGTAAGAATTGGTTCGGAATGAGACATCGACCCCAATTATTTACATACACAAATTCTGGCTCGGACTCTTTCATCATGCCACCAGTTTAAAGGTTTGGTTCAGCATTTTACATCGACCCCAAACATATAATAACCCTATGTTAGTTCGGAATATCACATCGACCCTAATTAATTATATACTTACGTAATATTTTTATCTCTTATATTTATCGTACAATATTCGCTTTACGATTTATCTCATTAATCGCATTTATTTGAGTATTCACACAACTCTAAGGGTCCTAGTTACCCCTCACATATAATTTCAGTAGTTATTACTTACCCTACTGGTCTATTACTTAAATTGAATTTACTTCGCCTCGTAACTCAATTCCGAATTCCCCGATACTCTACTAAATCGAATTATTCTCGTCGATCCGTAATCCAAGCCCTACACCCAATGGCCTTATCAGACCTCAATAATATACCTACTAGTCTTATTCTCACTCCCATATAAGTATAATATAAATCCTAGGATACCCATTCATTCCCGAAAATCAAAGGAACCTTAAACACTGGAAGTTCGGGAAAAATAGTTTCGTCGATCGATCGACTACTGGGTTCGATCGATCAATCGACAATTCGAAATCGATCGATCGATCGAACAGGGACAGATGCAGTTCGTCTTCTGCGTTAACCTCTTCCTCCATTAACAAATCTCCAAACTCCATTATAGTCCACCAAACTTCTACCCAATGATCTTAACATGTTTCCACATATACTAGGACAATTTCTAACGTGTGAAATACATTCAAACCCCAATTCCTTTAAAGAAATAGTGAGTTAAACCCATATTTTCTTAAAACCCTAGTTATGGTGTTCTTCCCATATGTGCATTCAAAACCCAGATTTTATTCTGAAAAAATCATCAAGTCTACTCTGAATATTAATCCTCTACATATGTTAAATCATTCTAAATATGATTCCTATCCCAACATGTATACATACCATTATTCTCCTATCAAGATATTGATTTAACAAAACTACTCAAAAACCCTACACATGGGTATTATAACTTTATAATTTTTGTAATAAACAACTTGCCTTGACAGAGGAAAATCTGATTTGGTGGAGTTGATGATGGATTGATGCTTCTCTTCTTCAATCCTTCCTCCTTTGGCTCCTAGGGTGCAAGATCCAAACCCACCCTCCTCAAAAGCATCTTCTAAGCCTTGAGAATGGTTTTCTCCTTCTGTCTAATGGTATAGGTGTTTGCATGGGTTTTCTAACCCTAATCCCTCTTTCATACGCCCGATAAAAAGCTCTCAAATTCGTAGGTCTCCATACCCTCTCATGTTAAAAGACCAAAACGCCCCCGAACGGTCTCGATTTAGTCCAAAATTACCCCGAGACTCAATTAGTACCCCCGGGTATACTATTTTGACTAATTTGACCCTTCCGGACTCATCTGTGTACTCTAAATTATCATTTGAGTCACTTAAAAATATTAATCGTTCTCACCCCAACACGATCTACACGCGTTAAGTAACTATTTACCACTCGCACTAAGTAAATATAATGAGGCAATATAAGTCGGTATCTATCTCTCGAGTTTTATTTCATAATTACACTTTTAAATAAAACTCATTAAATTACTACTCTTACGTAATTTAAATTAAGCCGTATTTTCTCATTTAATTCTCCAATTTAATTAAATAGAATATTTGGAATATTCAGAAATACGGTCTATTATATACTTCCCCCCTTACAAAGGAATTTCGTCCTCGAAATTAGGATACGGCTGGTATTAAGACTAAGGGCCTTAAACATCATTGCATCCTCTAATACCCAAAATCAAATCATATCATCCTAACGGTCGCCCCAAGTACATGCCTTGCTTTATTATAAACTCTTATCGCATGTTACCCATGCCGCATATATCATAATTAAGTCTCACTACTTAATTTCTCCATAGATTTTTCCCAATCTAACGTTAACTCTTGAAATTAAGTTTCTCCTTACTTAATTTACCCTTTTGATGTATATCTCTATATATAACATCTATGTGTCTACTATCACTCGTAAGTAGAATATTATAAGGTATATATTTCACACACAATATATACTATAAGGGAAATTTGTCCGGCAAAATCATCGGCCCCAATAATCCTATCATTTACATTGGTCCGAAAATCCCTCGACCCCAAGGTAAATGTAATGCATGTGTTGGTTCAGACCTTCCGTCAATACCAAATTTATCATCGATTTGGTTCGGAAAAATCATCGACCCCAAATCGATCCTTCACATATTGGTCCGGAATATCATCGACCCCAATACAGAATTTAAGCATACTTATTATCGCACATAAGCAAGAAATCATAAAGTGTATATATATTACACATAGCATATACTATCAAAATTTATTTTATAATCACCCCCTTTTATAACACTTTTAGGGTTATTGGCTCAGAATCCCACCTCGATCACCAATAGTGATTGGTTATATTGTCTCGGAATCACACTTCGAGCATAATATAAGAATATATATTTCATCGCACATGAGTAGAAAATTTGTGAGCCATATATTTTACACTTCTTATATTCTAAAATGTCATGCCCCAATAGAATGTCCTCATATCACGCGTTAAGGATTAAAAGTTCAAAATGTCTCCTCGAAACACACCTCAAAGTACACATAAGTTCTTAATAGGTACCCACGAACCTAATCCTTATGGAAAGTCCATATAGGCACTCACACTACCTATAAATATGCTCATATAGGTATACATTCAACCTATGAATTGATTTGTGGCTTCTCCAAAATTCCACTATCATAAGGGCATATCATCATCCTTTCTTACTAACATTGAGTCGTAGGTAACACAATATACTCACAATAAAATTTTATCTCTATTCCTACCTGACCATCTCTCACAGGGTGGAATTTTAGGATTTCATCCTGATTCACAATCATGTAGAGCGGCACCATGCACTTGTGCACTCTCCCTTTTCAACTACATACTAATCCATACCGGTTACCCCATTCCGCTACCCCAATAAAATGTTGGCTTAATTATGATGTTCACAGCCCATCAATAATTTATAAGTCTGTCTCCTCCTTCCATAATTGGAAACGTAGTTTCACTACCACATTCCGGTTGCTCATTTCGAGTCTATCTTTCTCTATCAACTAGTGGTGCATCTGGAGACAATCTCACTATGTCTCTTCCTCAACACCGCTTACCACTTACGTCATCTTTCCTCAAGTGGTACTCTATTCCCCTTTCTCTCTGGGTATATTATACTTTACAATCCGTGCACTCTTCGTAATTGGCACACTTTTGGGGTTGGTTACTTTATAAGAATCAACATTTTAGTAACGTGTAAGTCACTCTCAACACTCAGTCAAGTAGCACCTTGCATTACTTCTTCACAAAAGTTAGGTCTCTCATATCAAGAGATAACCTTTGAACGACTTCCCACTGATTCTTATCCCATCGGGTGTGCTGGCTCTCTCAGCACATAAGCTTGGATCATCGTTTATCTCTCACGACGTTCAATCCATTTCATCGATACGACTTGCCTCCTACTTCCCCACCGGCGCACTTATTAAACATCATTTTTCTGCATCTCACTATTTCGGATGACTAAGAAAGCCAATTGACTAGGGCGCCCATACACCCTTTTCTCCGTGCACATTTGCAAAAACATTGCAAACGTCGCACCCATAACATGCTTTTCCTCAACTCTAGCCTAGTCTACACGATGTGACTATAATCTTGCGAGTATTCTCAATCCCCCTTTAGACAAAAAATTAAATCCTTGCCCACAAGGTACCACTTATCCCTTCGTGGTGAAGTAAGCCTTTCAGTGTTTCTCCACAACACTACTGGCTCCACTAATGCCCTAGCATCTAATAACGTCTCTGCTCTTGATGTGCATAAAAATTTCAGTCGTATCCCCTTTCGCAACCGAACTTAAACAAGGGACTTCTCCCCATGCATTCTTACTGAGCATTGTTGGAACAACACATATTCGAGATACTCAAATTCCATTCCTCGATAATATGTGCAACCATACTCCAATATTTCTAAAGGAGTCAAGTGGCACTATGCTTATACTATCACTAAGTCCTTAGCACTAATTACAACAACGAGCTCGATCTCTCCGCTCATTGGTCATACGACATACCTTGACTCACATCATTTAGGTTCCTACACACCGGAATCAATTACTATGAGACATCCATAATCTCTGATGTTTCTCACATATTGATGAATAATGATAACTCGACTCTCTTTCAGGTGAGGCATCGTCATATACCCCATTCACTCGAGGCTAAAATCCATATACTTCCTTGTCCATCGCTCTGGTGGTTCAGGTTGTTTCCGGTCATAACACGCTTGTCCTCTCCGGAATGTAAAACTTATCGGAGTTATTATTTCCTCAAATAACTTCAAGATAAAATAAAACGCGTGGCCCTACAACCCACACTAGACATCTTTTCAAAAATCCCCTTACTCCAGGCCACACTGACCGATTTGGGTATCCCTCCTCTCGGACTTGGTAGTCTCGATTCTGAACACTATCATCCTGGTTCCCTTAGTTCCGCTGACCAAGAGGAACGCACTATGGGACTTAATAGTCCCAACTTAGAATCTAATCATTAAATCCCCTAGTGGCTTTCCACTTATGGCTTGCACCATCCCCATTACATTCAGTCTTACTCTTTGACTAAATCCTTAAACTCTCTTAGCTCCGCCCACCTAGGATCATTTACCTCAACCTTTTAAGAAGCACCATACTGCCTTCATACACATAAGTCGTCCAAGCAAAGTTTTACCAAAATTGTGAACGACAACTCGAGAGTCCATTCTCTCAAGGGCTCTTTTTCCCTTGTACCTATCTCATCGGGTACAAGTTCACTTCAACAGATAAATTTCTTTCTCACAGTTGGCCTCTACCAAGCTTTCACGTGATGGGTTCAGAAATTTCCATTCACTTCGCTTCTGAACCATCATTGGAGAAATTTGCAGTTAAACTATACGTAAGGTCCCTCTATTTGTATACGAACCCTCGGTCTGGATGTGGTGACTGGTATCCCTGCCACGTTGCCTAAAAAATTTTCACTCAAATTTTCACTTTTGGGTATTTCTACTCTATCCCTAAATGCCAAAACCTCTGTACATTCTACTTCCATTGGTTACCATGCACAGTCGCCGTTTTATCACATTTTACGGCTCGTTCCCATCAAAAATTTCTTCAGACTCCCTCCCACTATCACTACATTGGGTGGGTCTAGATTAGCATCGCCCCTTGCCATCGTGACACTTGGAAAATACCTTTTATGCCTCAACAACCCTTGCAGCGTTTACTTATATTACACACTAGGAGTGACCTCGACAACGGTCATCTCTCCTATGATTATCATCCTTGAACACCCCATGCTTCATGCCTCCCTCCTCCCTCCTCCAGTCCTTCCAACGCCAATGCTGGTCCTACCGCCATGTTCGACGTACCATGCCCAATCAAACTCGTATATATAACACTACCTCTACTAAATAGCAGGAGAACGTAAACTACGTACGTAGAGGAGTATAACAACCCTAAGATAGGGCTCTATATCAATCAAACGATACGCTGAAAACGTAGTAAGCCGTACAAATCCTATGGACACTAGAACCTGATGCTCTGATACCATCTGTCATACCCCGCCTAATTAAACATCGGGTGATCAGGCCTTTATTAAATTAAAAGAGGTTTCTCAAATGGTTCATTCTTAGCATCACTGTCGAAAACTTTTTAATTACTAATCACCTAAGTGAAAATTAGACGGGTGCCAAATTTTATCTTTCTTAAAACAGATAAATCAACCATGCGAAAAAATCGTAAGACAATCACCATGTACTAAAACCCAATCTAACAAAGTATAAGTACAACAGAACAAAAGTATTACCGAATAAACCATCGGCTAAAAATCCCAAACAACAATAGAATAACCACTAGTCTGAAACTAACATCTGAGACCGATACCGGACCACAAGTCCATACATAGAATAGTGTGAGATCCTGTACTAGATCTGAATGAGAGATATCGTCTAGTCAAAATCATGTAAGCATCCACTGTGCTACAACTTCGAGTCCCTGGAATGAAATCCTCATACATGGCGTCCCTGTGGCTGTACACCTAAAAGGTTTTGAAAATATTTTATAGCAAGAGTTAGTACTCAAAACATTTTGAAAATATTTAGCAAGCGTTTATCACAATATAAATTGTGGTTATTGATTACACATGTTAGGTTCTCGTACACTCTCTTGAGTTTACTCACCCCTCATCTTTTGTGCACACCTAACGTTCTACACTTAGCCTACCTAGCCATATCTACCAAGCTATCTAGGACTAAGTAACCATCTGAACTTATCTATACTTAAGTTCTCGTATCGCCCACACCGTACATACATTTCATTAACATCTCGCGAAGGTTAATTAATACTCAAGTAACATTTCACCTATGTTATGCTTCAAAACTTCTCATTTAGTTTCACTACTAAATTTCTACAATAATCATAATTTCCGTCTTCCCACTTTAGTAATTAAGTTTCACTACTTAAATTACAAAATAGATATTATCTATCTAACGTTATGTTTCGTAATTAAGTTTCACTACTGAACTTACCATTTCGGTATATATATTTAAATACATAATATATATCAATCTACTAATACACATAAGTAGAATATCATCAAGTATATATTTCACACACAATATATACTAAATATCAGTCATTACTATTTTATCTTTTTCACACACGTAAAGGACTCTTGGTTCGGAATGATTCATCGACCCCAAGTAAGAATTGGTTCGGAATTAGACATCGACCCCAATTATTTACATACACAAATAAAGAACTCTTGGTTCGGAATGATTCATCGACCCCAAGTAAGAATTGGTTCGGAATGAGACATCAACCCCAATTATTTACATACACAAATTTCGGCTCAGACTCTTTCATCACGCCACCAGTTTAAAGGTTTGGTTCGGCATTTTACATCGACCCCAAACATATAATAACCCTATGTTAGTTCGGAATATCACATCGACCTTAACATAGTTACTTTAGGTATAAATCTCTCGACCTAAAAGATCATACAATTCAGTAGGTACACGCCCGACCTATTAATTATATACGTACGTAATATTTTAATCTCTTATATTTACCGTACAATATTCGCTTTACGATTTATCTCATTAATCGCATTTATTTGAGTATTCACACAACTCGAAGGGTCCTAGTTACCCATCACATATAATTTCAGTAGTTGTTACTTACCCTAATTATCACACCCCAAAATCCAATATCCATACTAATCATTTGTTATTGGAATAATTAGATCATAATCTTGAGCCCAATGGAAATATGATTCATTCATCAATATTTTCCTACATAATGTGCATAATGAACATAATATTATTCTTATATCATAAAATTCAATATCAGAGTCATAATTAAGCGAACATACAATACCGTGATTAACTATGATCAACTCAATCCATACTAAATCAATATATACAATGTGTGAGTATATTAAAATATTCAGTGTGACAACGATAAAATCCCATTTTTAAACCCCAGCTCTCTCCAACGGTGCAACTCTCAAAGCTACCGGTCATATGGTATCCTAGCTGGCAGCGTATGAACCTAAAATTGTTAAAATATAAACTTTAAGCATTAATCTTAGTGAGGTACTCCTTCCCTGCAATAGAATAACAATTCTATATCGAATATGTAGATATAAAATCCGAACAATCCTTCCCATTGGCAATAACAAATCATGGATCATAAGATCCAAATAATTCTGCCCATTGACAATAACAAATCCTGGATCATAAGATATAAACAATTCTGCCCATTGGCAATAACAAATCCTGGAACATTAGTTCCAACAAATCATTGGGTCTTTGTCCAATTCCAATCCTGGATCATAAGACCCAAACAAATCCTGGATAATTTAATATCCAAACAAATCCTGAATACCGAAGTATTCAAACCAATACTGGATCATGATACCCAAACAAATTCTGGATATTTTAATATCCAAACAAATCCTGAATACCGAAGTATTCAAACAAATCCTCTCTTAGAGCTATATTCATATTTATATATGAAACAAATCATAAGTACACTCACCTTGGCAGTTTAACTGGCTTTGCCCTTGCCTTTATCCAGTACTTGTTCAATCAGCTCTTCTTCCCTTCCTATCATTCTTAAAATATTAGTATCATCATAATAATATCAATAATCCAAAGAACGATTTAAACATAATTCAATCCATAAGCATCATATGATTCCATTCAAATCATTTATCACAAGTGAAGTTCCATCCAAATCCATGCTAGTATATTTAACATATCCAAATCATAGACCAAACATAAATTCATTTATTCTTGGAAATTAAATCCTTGTCATATTAGTATTCCAATACAAAAGACGGTACATCATTTTAGGTCTCGTAGAGCAAGATATGCTCATTTCTTTACCACATGGCAAATCTACCCTATAGGCCCTCTTATCGTTCATTCAACTTCCACGAATTTCCATAATTTTTCTACATCATAAATTTATATGATATTTCACCCAACATAAGTAAACACATTTAAAAATACAAAATTAAAGTTTCATAAATTTTAAGGTTCGTTTACTATGTCAACCAAAACACCGAACACATGGCGGACATATTTTCACCCTTAGGGCAGATTTCATACCCGAATTTCAAACTCTCACCAAAGACTCATTTCTTGGTATTTTCACATGATTTTCAGATATGTCATATATATATGAGTATAGTTTAATCTACCATTGGAATCAATCAATTCCAATAGGTATACAAAAATATATGAAAGTTTGAATAAACAAAGTTTCTAAACAAAGCAATTTTAGGGTTTTGTACATTCAACTTAACTTAAACTTTCATCTAACCAAACATATATATCAAGGGATGAAAGTTTAGTAAAAAAAATGATGGTTTCTATCATATAAAACATAAATATAAGAAAACCAATAAGATTTGCAGTTAGAATTACCTTCGGGGCTTTTACGTAATTTTCTATGAATTTTCTTCAATTTTCTCCTCACTTTTTCTTCCTAACTTCCTACTTCTCTTTCCTTAAGCTTAAAATCTCTCATGGCTGCATTTTGGATGAATAAAGAGGTAATTATAAGGGTTAAGGTCGGCCAAAGCCACCACCCTTCCCAACCAATGAGAATAAAACATTTGTTTCCAAAATAAGACAAAATACTACTTAACGGATGGACTATTTTGCCCTTGTTTCGTAATTTTGGTATAACTTCTCACTCGAACCTCCGTTTCACACACCGTTTGTTGTGTTACAACCATAACTCACTTTTCTATAACTATATAGTTTTCACCTCAAGTCAATTGTTATGTCATAAAGGTCAAAACTAGCCTTAAACATGAACATTCCTATCAAAACCTTGAAAATTTTGTATTTGTAACTAATTCGACATTTCATGCTTTTTGAAGGTAGGATTAGACTAAAAATAATAAATTAACATCACATATATTAATAACACACTAATCATATCACATCATCTAGGCATGATTTAAGCATAATTAATCATAATTATATTCGGGTTGTCATAATTCTCCCCCTGTTAGGAAATTTTTCCTCGAAATTAACATACCTTGGTTGTCCGAATCAAACAAATACGGATAACGCATTTTCATGCTATCCTCACTCTCCCATGTAGCTTCTTCCATGGAATACCTTCTCCACACAGCTTTCACAAGTGGGATCACCTTTGATATAAATATTTGTTCTTTCCTATCGACGATAGCAAGCGGTTCTTCCACGTAGCTCAAATCTTCCTTCAACTCAATAGGTTGTTCCACCAATACATGTGAAGGGTCCGCTACATACTTTCTCAACATAGAAACATGGAAACATCATGTAACCGAGATAACTCTGGTGGTAATGCTAACTTGTAGGCAACCATCCCGACTTTCTCAAGGATTTCATAAGGTCCAATGTAGCGTGGACTTAATTTCCATTTCTTTACAAATCTCACAACTCCTTTCCATGGCGATATTTGAAGAAACACATATTCCCCTTTCTGGAATTCCAAATCTTTTCGTCGTTTATCCGCATAACTTTTCTGTCTGCTTTGAGCTATTCTCATTCTATCTTGAATAATCTTCATTTTTTCAGTGGTGACTTCAATTAATTCTGGACCCTCTATCTTCCTTTCACCAACTTCACTCCAACATATCGGTGTACGACATTGTCTACCGTACAATGCTTCATATGGATCCATACCAATAGTAGACTGAAAACTATTATTATATGCAAATTCTATCAAAGGCAAATATTCATCCCAATTTCCTTTAAAATCAAGCACACAAGATCTAAGCATATCTTCCAAAATCTGTATTGTCCTTTCAGACTGCCCATCTGTCTGAGGATGAAAAGCCGTACTAAACTTTAAGTTGGTACCCATAGCATACTGCAAGCTATCCCAAAATCTGGATGTAAAAGTAGGGTCCCTATCTGAAACAATAGAAACAGGTGCTCCATGCAATCGAATAATTTCATTAACATACAATCTAGCATACCTATCAACTGTATACGTAGTCTTGACTGCTAGAAAATAAGCGGACTTCGTCAATCTATCCACCACTACCCAAATCGAATCTGACCCCTTCTGAGATCGAGGAAGCCCAACCACAAAATCCATCGTTACATGATCCAATTTCCATTCCGGTATTGGCAATGGCTGAAGCAGACCAGTAGGTTTCTGATGCTCCACTTTCACTTGCTGACATATAAGGCACCTAGCAACAAAATCAGCTATTTCCTTCTTCATATTATTCCACCAATAATGCTCCTTTAAATCCCTATACATTTTAGTACTACCGGGATGCATAGTATAAATGGAATTATGAGCCTCATCTAAAATTTCATCACCCACATTAGGCACACATAATCGTTGCTTATACGATAAAGAGCCATCATTCACAATACAAAAATCTTCAGACTTACCATCTCGGACATCTTGCCATTTCTTCTCAAGAAAAGGATCTTGGCTTTGAAAATCACGAATACGGGTAGCTAACAAAGGCCTTACGCTTACATGAGCAAATAATCTATCCTCATCTACTAGCTGCAATTCTACTCCCATCAATCTCAACTCCATAATATGAGTAACTCTAGCACATCGAATACAAGATAACCTTCCCGAAGCCTTTCTACTCAAAGCATTTGCAACTACATTTGCCTTTCCTAGGTGGTAGTGAATTGTACAATCATAATCTTTAATTAACTCCATCCACCGCCTATGCCTCAAATTCAACTCCTTCTGAGTAAATAAATACTTAAGGCTTTGATGGTCAGTAAAAATTTCACATACCTCACCATATAGATAATGACACCATAATTTCAAAGCAAACACAATAGCAGCAAGTTCCAAATCATGTGTAGGATAATTATGTTCATGTGTACGCAACTGCCCAGAAGCATAAGCAATAACTCTACCATGCTGCATAAAAACACAACCCAACCCCTGGTGTGAAGCATCAGTATAAATAACAAAACCATCTCCACCATGTGGAATGGTAAGAACAGGGGCAGTTACCAACCTCTTTTTCAATTCATCAAAACTATTTTCACAATCATAATTCCATTCAAACTTAACATCTTTCCGGGTTAGTTTAGTCATCGGCAAGGCAATTGAAGAAAATCCCTTTATAAACCTCCTATAATACCCAGCTAAACCAAGAAAACTCCTCACCTCAGTCACGTTATTGGGCCTCTCCCATTTTACAATAGCCTCTACCTTTTTAGGACCAACACATATACCATCTCCCGAAACAACATGGCCTAAAAATGCAACTTGTGATAGCCAAACTTCACACTTGCTAAACTTGGCATACAACTTCTTATCTTTCAACAGATTCAAAATAGTTGTGAGATGCTTTTCATGTTTAACCATATCACGTGACTAAATCAGAATATCATCAATAAAAACTATCACAAATGAATCAATAAAAGGATGAAGTACCCGGTTCATAAGATCCATAAATACAACTGGAGCATTAGTCACCCCAAAAAGGCACCACCAGAAATTCAAAATGACCATACCGAGTACGAAAAGTAATTTTATAAATATCACTCTCCTTGACCCTCAACTGATGATAACCCGATCGTAAGTCTATTTTTGAAAACACTTTAGCACCCTGTAACTGATTAAACAAATCATCTATATGAGGTAAAGGGTATTTGTTCTTAATTGTAGCTTTATTCAGTTGCCTATAATCAATACACAAACGCATGGTACCATCTTTCTTCTTCACAAATAAAACTGGCGCACCCCATGGAGATACACTAGGCTGTATGAACCCCCTATCAAGTAAATCTTGCAACTGAATCTTGAGTTCTTTCAACTCAGCAGGTGCCATTCTATACGGTGCCATAGAAATAGGGGTTGTCCCCAATGCTAATTCGATACTAAATTCAACTTCTCTTTCTGGAGGTAACCCTAGAAACTCACTAGGAAACACTTCAGAAAAATCCCGTACAATAGGAACATCGACTAATTGTAAAGCCCCCTTCCTAGTGTCAAGAACATATGCAATAAAACCCTCACAACCCTTACTCAATAATTTCCTCGTCTGAATAACAGAAATGATGCAACTGGGAACAATTTTCCTTTCCCCCATAAATTTAAATTCAGTCTCACCAGGCATACTAAAAATAACTTCCATACAGAAACAATCCATAGATGCATGATATTTTGATAACCAATCCATTCCCATAATTATATCAAAATCAGAAATATCCAACGGAAGTAGATCTATAACTGTATCTCTAGACCCCACAGTCAAAACACAATCATGAAAAACATATTCAGCTACAACCATATCCCCCATAGGCATATAAATACCCAACCCCACATCTAAACGAGTACACGGTCTATTCAGGTATATGGCAAAAGCATAGGACACAAAAGAATGGGTGGAACCAGGATCAATTAAAACATAAGCACTTCTATCAGTAATAGAAAGTGTACCTGTCACCACATCAGGGGTAATATGAGCCTCTTTCATCGTAAAGACTCGTCTACCTGGCCTGGAACCACTGGCTTGTCCTCTGCCCATATTTTCACTGCACTACCTGGAGATAACACTCTACTTGCTGCTTCGCTAGGTGCTACTGTAGTCTCTGCTAACTGCGGACAATTCTTCCTAACATGCCCCACTTCATGACAATGGTATCATTCCACTCCTTTAATCTTAGGACACTCAGATTTATAATTCCCCTCCTCTTTACAAAAGAAACATGTAACAATTCTTGTCGGTGCCTCACCCTTTCCTGACCTCCTAACAAGATTAGAAGATTCCCCACCCCTAGTATCTCTGCCAAATCTCCCTTGGCCTCTACCACTATATCCATCACCTCTCTGAAATTTATGAGGTTCCACCTTAATACTTCCACCCTCACCTCCCCTAGACTGAGATGCGTCGAATCTGCTTTTCTTAAAACTCTCTCGGCTCGCAACACCTTGGTTCATTTGCCATTCTGCTATCGTGGCTTTGTTTACTAGAGAAGCATAATCTTCTAACTCATAAGTGGCCACTCTATTTTGAATAGGCCAAATAAGTCCATCTTGGAACTTACTACATTTATCTCCTTCATCCTGCACATACTTAGTAGCAAATCTAGACAAAGCAATAAATTTAGCATCATACTCCCTCATGGACATTTTCCCCTGGGTCAAATTTATAAATTCCCTCACCTTCTCCCTCCTATAAACCTTAGGGAAATACTTAACGTACAAAGCTTTACTAAACTCATCCCAAGTAATAACACCAGTACCTTCCATTCTGGGCACCAAATGGTTGTTGGCTTCCCACCAATATTTGGCCTCTCCTTTCAGCTTAAACACAGCTAGATTCACTTTCTGGTTATCTGGAACTTTCATAACTGTAAAGATGGTCTCTATATCTCTGACCCACATCTCAGCTTCTGTAGGTTCCACCGACCCTGAATATTCTGGAGGATTCATCTTCAAAAACTTCTCATGCATGGAATCTTTCATTTCCTTCCTTTCCTCTCTCTCAATTCTGGCCACAGTCTTTGATTCCAGATATCTAGCCTGTTGCTCTACCATTTGCGACATATTTCGTTCTTGTTGCTCTGCCATCCTCATCATTGCCTGCACCATCATCTGAATCTCTGTAGGTTGTTCATTCTCTCTGGCCCTTCCAGCAACACGCTGCTCTTCTTCAGTATTGTCTATACGAGAATCTACTCCCTCTTCTCGATGTTGTCCATCCTCAGGTTCCATCTGGAATTATCTGTAATACAAAAAAGTTCTAACAACCAATATAAACAGTTTATACTACTAAACTATTGGTTAGTACATAAACAATTCATAAATATCAAATCAACTCAATACTTCCATCTAACCGTCAAACACGTCCAGAATTAATAACCACGCTCTGATACCACTAATTATCACACCCCAAAATCCAATATCCATACTAATCATTTGTTATTGGAATAATTAGATCATAATCTTGAGCCCAATGGAAATATGATTCATTCATCAATATTTTCCTACATAATGTGCATAATGAACATAATATTATTCTTATATCATAAAATTCAATATCAGAGTCATAATTAAGCGAACATACAATACCGTGATTAACTATGATCAACTCAATCCATACTAAATCAATATATACAATGTGTGAGTATATTAAAATATTCAGTGTGACAACGATAAAATCCCATTTTTAAACCCCAGCTCTCTCCAACGGTGCAACTCTCAAAGCTACCGGTCATATGGTATCCTAGCTGGCAGCGTATGAACCTGAAATTGTTAAAATATAAACTTTAAGCATTAAGCTTAGTGAGGTACTCCTTCCCTGCAATAGAATAACAATTCTATATCGAATATGTAGATATAAAATCCGAACAATCCTGCCCATTGGCAATAACAAATCATGGATCATAAGATCCAAATAATTCTGCCCATTGGCAATAACAAATCCTGGATCATAAGATCCAAACAATTCTGCCCATTGGCAATAACAAATCCTGGAACATTAGTTCCAACAAATCATTGGATCTTTGTCCAATTCCAATCCTGGATCATAAGACCCAAACAAATCCTGGATATTTTAATATCCAAACAAATCCTGAATACCGAAGTATTCAAACCAATCCTGGATCATGAGACCCAAACAAATTCTGGATATTTTAATATCCAAACAAATCCTGAATACCGAAGTATTCAAACAAATCCTCTCTTAGAGCTATATTCATATTTATATATGAAACAAATCATAAGTACACTCACCTTGGCAGTTTAACTGGCTTTGCCCTTGCCTTTATCCAGTACTTGTTCAATCAACTCTTCTTCCCTTCCTATCATTCTTAAAATATTAGTATCATTATAATAATATCAATAATCCAAAGAACGATTTAAACATAATTCAATCCATAAGCATCATATGATTCCATTCAAATCATTTATCACAAGTGAAGTTCCATCCAAATCCATGCTAGTATATTTAACATATCCAAATCATAGACCAAACATAAATTCATTTATTCTTGGAAATTCAATCCTTGTCATATTAGTATTCCAATACAAAATACGGTACATCATTTTAGGTCTCGTAGAGCAAGATATGCTCATTTCTTTACCACATGGCAAATCTACCCTATAGGCCCTCTTATCGTTCATTCAACTTCCACGAATTTCCATAATTTTTCTACATCATAAATTTATATGATATTTCACCCAACATAAGTAAACATATTGAAAAATACAAAATTAAAGTTTCATAAATTTTAAGGTTCGTTTTCTATGTCAAGCAAAACACCGAACACATGGCGGGCATATTTTCACTCTTAGGGCAGATTTCATACCCGAATTTCAAACTCTCACCAAAGACTCATTTCTTGGTATTTTCACATTATTTTCAGATATGTCATATATATATGAGTATAGTTTAATCTCCCATTTGAATCAATCAATTCCAGTAAGTATACAAAAATATATGGAAGTTTGAATAAACAAAGTTTCTAAACAAAGCAATTTTAGGGTTTTGTACATTCAACTTAACTTTAACTTTCATCTAACCAAACATATATATCAAGGGCTGAAAGTTTAGTAAAAAAATGATGGTTTCTATCATATAAAACATAAATATAAGAAAACCAATAAGATTTGCAGTTAGAACTACCTTCGGGGCTTTTACGTAATTTTCTATGAATTATCTTCAATTTTCTCCTCACTTTTTCTTCCTAACTTCCTACTTCTCTTTCCTTAAGCTTAAAATCTCTCATGGCTGCATTTTGGATGAATAAAGAGGTAATTATTAGGGTTAAGGTCGGCCAAAGCCACCACCCTTCCCAACCAATGAGAATAAAACATTTGTTGCCAAAATAAGACAAAATACTACTTAACGGATGGGTTATTTTGCCCTTGTTTCGTAATTTTGGTATAACTTCTCACTCGAACCTCCGTTTCACACACCGTTTGTTGTGTTACAACCATAACTCACTTGTCTATAACTATATAGTTTTCACCTCAAATCAATTGTTATGTCATAAAGGTCAAAACTAGCCTTAAACATGAACATTCCTATCGAAACCTTCAAAATTTTGTATTTGTAACTAATTCGACATTTCATGCTTTTTGAAGGTAGGATTAGACTAAACATAATAAATTAACATCACATATATTAATAACACACTAATCATATCACATAATCTAGGCATAATTTAAGCATAATTAATCATAATTATATTCGGGTTGTCACACTACTGGTCTATTACTTAAATTGAATTTACTTCGCCTCGTAACTCAATTCCTAATTCCCCGATACTCTACTAAATCGGATTATTCTTGTCGGTCCGTAATCCAAGCCCTACACCTAATGGCCATATCGAACCTCAACAATATACCTACTGGTCTTATTCTCACTCCCATATAAGTATAATATAAATCCTAGGATACCCATTCATTCCCGAAAATCAAAGGAGCCTTAAACACTGGAAGTTCGGGAAAAATAGCTTTCGTCGATCGATCGACTACTGGGTTCGATCGATCGACCTAGTCGATCGATCGACAATTCGAGATCGATCGATCGATCGAACAGGGACAGACGCAGTTCGTCTTCTTCGTTAACCTCTTCCTCCATTAACAAATCTCCAAACTCCATTATAGTCCACCAAACTTCGACCCAATGATCTTAACATGTTTCCACATATACTAGGACAATTTCTAACGTGTCAAATACATTCAAACCCCAATTCCTTTAAAGAAATAGTGAGTTAAACCCAGATTTTCTTAAAACCCTAGTTATGGTGTTCTTCCCATATATGCATTCAAAACCCAGATTTTATTCCGAAAAAATCATCAAATCTACTCTGAATATTAATCCTCTACATATGTTAAATCATTCTACATGCGATTCATATCCCAACATGTATAAATACCATTATTCTCCTATCAAGATATTGATTTAACAAAACTACTCAAAAACCCTACACATGAGTATTATAACTTTATAATTTTTGCAATAAACAACTTGCCTTGACAGAGAAAAATCTGATTTCGTGGAGTTGATGATGGATTAATGCTTCTCTTCTTCAATCCTTCCTCCTTTGGCTCCTAGGGTGCAAGATCCAAACCCACCCTCCTCAAAAGCATCTTCTAAGCCTTGAGAATGGTTTTCTCCTTCTCTCTAATGGTATAGGTGTTTACATGGATTTTCTAACCCTAATCCCTCTTTCATACGGCTGATAAAAAGCTCTCAAATTCGTAGGTCTTCATACCCTCTCATGTTAAAAGACCAAAACTCCCCCGAACGGTCTCGATTTAGTCCAAAATTACCCCGAGACTCAACTAGTACCCCCGGGTATACTATTTTGACTAATTTGACCCTTCCGGACTCATTTGTGACCTCTAAATTATCATTTAAGTCACTTAAAAATATTACTCGTTCTCACCCCAACACGGTCTACACGCGTCAAGTAACTATTTACCACTCGCACTAAGTAAATATAATGAGGCAATATAAGTCGGTATCTATCTCTCGAGTTTTATTTCATAATTACACTTTTAAATAAAACTCATTAAATTACTACTCTTATGTAATTTAAATTAAGCCGTATTTTCTCATTTAATTCTCCAATTTAATTAAATAGAATATTTGGAATATTCAGAAATACGGGGTATCACACCTTCCATGTTTGGTAGATATTCCTTTATGGACTAAATATTTATTTAAAACTGATATACTCTTTAATTCAAGATTTGGTTTGTATTTCTCAGATTTATGTAGATACAGTTGTGGTTTGCAAAACTCTTTATCAAAAAAATTTGTTACACAAAGTTGAATTTTAGGTTTTCACAGGGTTGAAACTTAAAACCTAAAGCAAAGAGTCTTTTTATCTAGTCTTTAGGATTTAAAACTTTCATCTTTTTGTTAAAAACAAAAACTTATTAAAACTTATTTTTATTTGCATCTTCACTGACAATATTGTCTTGAGTGTGAAATTCTGTTTTTGTTCTACTAAGTTTCACTGTTTATGTTGTTTGTTATAATTTTAGTCGTTGTAGAGTTGCTTAGTATTAGCCCTAGTGTACTGGGTGTATTCATTTACACATTTTATTCTAGAAATTGTACTCAAATTATTATTATAATGGACTTGGTGTGTGTTCGTGATCTTAATGCTAAAAGACTGGGATTTTCCAGTATGCCAGTTTCCTCATTGTCAAATTATTGTGTGCTTAACCTCTTCTCCTTATCTCATTCTATTTTTATTTTTTAAATCAATTTAGTTTGAACATCACACCAACCAGAGCTAAACTTTTTTTTGTGTGTAAGTTCAACCATTGAAGTTTAAAAGGTTTTTACTAAAGAGTTAAAAGAGAATTTTATTAATCTTAACACTTTTATGTATTAGATTATTTTCAAGTGGTATTAGAGAAACATGACTACTTTATTTTAAGAAGTTATTTTTACTCTTTTAAGATACTGAACTCTTTTAAAACGTATCTTAAATGGAAGACCTTAATGTTAGTTTTTTACATCCTCATATGTTTGATGGTGAAAACTTTAATTAGTGGAAAGTAAGAATGATTGCACGTATCCAATAGTTAGGAGATGATGTATGGGAGATGGTTGAAACTGGATTTTCTATACCAAATAAACTAATTGGTGAAGGTGACGCTCAATGATCTGAAAGAAAACCTCTTTCTTAACGGAGCAAAGAGGAGAAACAAAGTTCATAACATAACAATAAAAGCAAAAATTCCATTTTCGATCCATGAGTGAGTCTGATTTTAAAATAATCTCAAGATGCACTACATCTAAGGTAGCTTGGGGCATTTTGATGTATACCCATGACGATTATGTTAGGGTTAAAAGGGATAAATCACAATTATTAGTACATATCTAAGTATATTCAAACTTACTCTCTCTATCTCTCTCTTTTGGGCAATTTTAACCTTAATTGGGGTTAGCATGGCCATGTAGCCTTCTAATCATCTCTCCCCTCCATCTCTTTCTGTTCCTTAACCTCCTGATATCCACATTAAGTTCTGAATGCCTGGTCCAAATCCTTTGTGGTTGTTGTCACTTCAAACCATGCAAAAGATATTCTTCTTAAATCTCTTTCTTCATTCAAAGGTGAGCCTGCAATCATATTTTCGAAACATGATATTAAGGAGCTATCTGTCTCCTTTAAACACTCTATTGTTGGTAAGCTTTCACACGGTAGACCTTTATTGGAAACCATACGCAAAACCTTCTTATCCCTTTCTCTTCATGTTACTTACAATATTAGTTTGTTAAATAACAAACAGATTATTATAAGATTTCATAATGAAGAATATTTCATTAGACTTTGGATGAGAAATTAATGGTATATTGGTAGCTATCTTATGAAAACTTTTAAATGGAGGCCAGATTTCAGAATTGATGTTGAAAGTAGCATTGCTTCTATTTGGATTAATCTCCCAAATCTTAGTATTCATTTCTTTGCCAAAAATTCTTTATTCTCGATTGCCCAACGGGTGTGGATTGGTGCTGGTGCAAAAGGGATTTGGCAGAAAATCATTTTTGAAGACGTTCCATTGTATTGTTCTCACTGTCTTAAGAAGGGGCATGAGTTGGCAAAATGTTTAATTAAATTTACCAATTCATCTTATCAAGATAAGCAAGTTAAAAAATATGAATTTGTCCCAAAATTCAATCAAGAATCCAAATTGAAAGTTATTAAGCACAAAGTAGATATTATTCTTATGCACAATAATATCATGGTTGATGAAGTGTTCCAAGAAGTGAAAGATAAAATGATTAAAATGTTGTTGATAGCTGCTCTAAGGAGATTTATAAATTTATTACTCCTAAGAAACTTGTCAGCTATATTGAAAAAATTCATGGGGGGGATATAGCAGGTATAGAGGTGATGGTTGTTGATTATTGCATGCTCTCTTTAAAGGGGATTTTCCGAATTATGATAAAGAAGTCACTCCAAATGTTGTTTTATTATCAGATTCTGAAGATGCATATTATTGACATGTTCTTTTGGATTAATTGAAGATATTTTCTTCCAATATTGGTAAGAAACTCAAAAGAGATAAAGAATTAGAGACTTTGATAAAGCTAAGCATGAAGTTATGGTTAAAAATATGGGCAGGGAAAGACAAATAGGATGAATGATCCTCTTTTAAAACGTATCACAAAGACTGCTCTTCTATTCTTTCTCAGTGATTAATTTCCTTTAATCGAATGATAAAGGTGCATCTAATAAAGCTACGATTAGGACGCTAAAAAGTTCAGTTAAAACTCACAAAATTCATTTGATTGCTATATTGGAGCCTATGTCTGAAATAAATCATTTGAATAAACTGAAATTCAAGTTAAGTTATGATCAAGGTGTTAGTAATTCTTCCAACAAGATTTGGGTTCTTTGGAGATTTGGATTATGCATAAATATTATTAAAGATGATTATTAATTACCGTCAGTTATTGTTACTCATCATCAACTGCATTCTATGGTTCTGATGACAATTGTCTATGCAAAATGCTCTAAAGATGAGAGGATTGCCCTTTGGGACTCTTTAGATTATATTTCTGATTCTTTTGATGATTTTCCTCACCTTGTCATAGGTTATTTTAATATAGTTGCTCAAGCTAATAAAAATGTGTGGAAAATGATATTGACTTTCTTGTTGTTGAATGTTTTAATTCTACCTTTGAAAGACTTGATAGAGGCTTGTGCAATAATATTTGAAAGCAGGTTTTTCCACAAACCTCCATTTCTCGTCTTAATAGAACCAGTTCCGATCACTCTCCACTCTTGGTTTCTATTAAAACCGTGTTGGATATATCTCCAAAAATGTTCAGGTTTCAAAATATGTTGTGCAACCATAAAGTTTTGATAGATGTAATAGATTCGTCATGGGGAGAGGGCTTTTTCTTTAAAACTGCAAAAATTGAAATAAGTGCTTAAATAGTGGAACTTCAACACTTTTAAAAATATTTTTAAAAACATTAAAGACATGGAAGATATAGTTCTAAAAAAGGAGGTTAGTTTTTAACAAGGTCCTACTAATTCTAATAGAGAGCTATTGTCTTAAGCAAGGGCCAAACTATTGTAAGCTCTTAAGAATGAGGAAATGTTTTGGTTCCAAAAAGATAATGTAAAATGGATTAAATTAGGAGATCAAAACAATAAGTTTTCCATTTTTTTAAACAAAAAAGAGTTCAAATTTTGATAAAGAAGATAAGAAATGAGGATTGTCATGATGTTGAAGATACTGAGTTAATGGGATAAATTTTTTCAGATCATTTTAAGAACTTAATGTCTACATATACCACATCTAAAAACTCAGATATGTTTAATTACATTGAAGTGAAGATAGATACTAATACTAATTCCATGTTGATTGGAATACCCGAGGAGAAAGAAATATGGGATACTATTACTTCCATGAATAAGGACATCTCCCCTGGTTCTGATGGATTTGGTGGTGCATTCTATTGCCATTTTAGAACAATATTAAAACGGACTTTGTGAAAGTTGTGCAATATTTATTTTCTTGGAGAAGAGTTGCCTAGAAGCTGGGCTATTACTCTTATCACTCTCATACCTAAAGGTAAACTCCCTGTGTGTGTGCTGATTTTAGACTTATTAGCTTATATAATTTTTGCTATAAAGTGATCTCCCAATTCGTGTATAAAAGGTTGTCTTCTTTGCTTCCTGGTGTGATATCATCATCTGAAAGTGGTTTTATTAAAAATAAAAATATTTTAGATAATATCTAACTGGCTAAACAGATGTTTCATAACTTGGGTAAAAAGGCTTTTGGGACAAATATTATAATTAAGCTGGATATGACAAAGGCATATAATAGAGTGGAATGGATGGTGCTACTTATAATGCTTAGTAAGTTTGGTTTATGTTAAACCTTCGTTGATATTATTTGAAGGTGAATTTTTAATAATTGGTTCTCTATTTTGGTGAATGGTAAACCTAATGGGTTCATCAAATCTTCAAGGGGGCTAAGACAGGGAGACCCTATTTCTCCCTCTCTTTTTTTTCTTATTTTCTAACCTGCTTTCAAGAGGCTTAGATTCTAATTTCAAGAATAGTGTTCACAAGAAGTATTCTCTTCCAAGTGGCAGTCCTATTATATGGAAGATTCAAGAAGTGTTCTCAAGAATAGTCCTATTAATTGTTTGTGGAAGTGGTATGAAAATAACTCCTTGTGGTCTTAATTTATGAGGGTGAAATAGAAGAAAAAAGTCTCTTCTTATGGTTACTCTATATGGAAGATTCAATCTAAAGACTTAATCCATTAGCACTTTTAGAAGAGGATCATGCTATTATCTAGAAAGCTACTCAAATAGGCATATTTTTTTAAGCCTATTGTTAGCCTCATTAGAGTCCAACATGCCACTTCTTTGGTGTCTAAGTCCATACGGCTTAAGAATATTCCTGCTAAGATGTCTAATTTCTTTTGGAGAGCTACTCTTTCTACAATTCCTCTTGATTTCAACATACAAAATCTTGGTATTAATATGGATTCTAGATGTCATCTTTGTTAGAAAGATGTTAAGAGTATTCAACATTTGTTTCTTCACTATTTAGCTACTTGTCAAGTGTGGGAGTTCTTTTTCAAAATGTTTGGAATCAACATCAATTTGACTTCTATTAAATCAATGTTTGTCTCTTGGATTTTGAAAAAAATATCTCATAACTGTTTGAAGTTTCTGATTGCTACTTTACCTATTATAATTTATTGGGAGATTTGGAAATATAGGAACAAGGCCTTCCATCATAATTTTAAATTCTCTACTGCTAATTCAAAATATCATTTCTACTACTTAAGGTGTGATGTCTTGCATCAGTTTTAAAGATTATATAAGCTCCTTTAATTCCTTCATTGTTCAAGTGTTCCAAAGTAAACTGAACAAGCCTAAATTTCAGTTGAAGAGTATACAGTGGGTCAAACCTCCTATGTATAAATCGAAACTTATTGTGGATGGGCCTTGTAAATGCAATCAATGCATGTTCGCTTGTGGTGGTGTGTTAATAGATAACATATGTTGTTTTAAACTGGGATTTGCTAGGCACATTGGTTTTGGTTCTATTATCCAAGCAGAGGCAGAGGCTATAAAACAAGGTTTGAGTTTTACTATTCATCATAATTTGTTCTTTATTGTTATTGAATCTGATTAATAAACCATTGTTAATTTACTTCAACTCAATTAGAAACCTCCTTAGCAACTTCTTGGTATTTTGGAAGAAATTAAAGAGTTAGTTAAATTGTTGTACTGCTATATTTTTCATTGTTTTAGAGAATCTAATCCCGTGGTAAATGGTTTAGCTAATTATAGGATTCACCTAGAGGAGATATAAATTTTTTATTATTTTCATAAGCTTCCTGGCGTCATCAGTGGACATTTGAATTTAGATGGTTTTTCTCAAATTAGTATTTCTATGTAGTCCTTTTATTGTAAAAGGGGATAATTTATAAATTACTTCTTTTCATTTCCTCTTTGTAACGGGTTTGGTTATAAAAGCCCATATTTATTGCTCTCTTCATTCAAATACTGGGCTCAACTATTGAATGGTATAGAGTTAGTATTGAGCTTGTATTGCCATTGGGGAGGCTTTTTCTCCATTTAAGTATGAATTATTGTAGGGGAAATGTCCATCTTCTTTTAAAAAAATAGTACATATTTATGATACTATGTTTATAGAAGATGATGAAAATTTTGATGATTTTTATCTTAGATCACAAGAAATAGTTAATCAATCCCATGCAAATGGTATAGTTTATACTGATTCTGAAATATGTGCTAAGATACTTAGATCTTTACCTCATACATATGCTATGAAGAAACATGCCACAAAAAAAATTAATGACCCTAACATGATACCTGAATTGTTGTGTAGAAAAATGAAAACTTGTGAATTAGAAATTGCCCTAAGTGAAAATCAATGGGCAAAAGAAAAAGCACACACAACATAAGTCTCCTTAGTTTTTAAATCTAGTGTAAATAGTCTTCCTTTTGTTTATTCTCTATCTAATGTAGATGACTCTTCTGTTTACCTTGAGTCATTTAATTATGAAATTTCCTTGTTATCTAAATATTTTAAGAAATTTGTTATGTTTAGGAAGAAATTTGCTTCAAGAGAAGGCCGACTCAGTTATACTAATAGGACTCGTGAAAATAGTATGAAAAAAAACTTTTGGCAAATATGGCAATATCATTTTCAATGCTAACAAACATATTCAATGCTAACAAAGATTTGGCAAAGTGTAATGAATTTGATCATTATGCTAACAAATATTTTTTGAAAACAAAATGGCAATCTTCGAACAAGACCCATTTATCTAAAACTTGGGATGATAATTCTGATAGTGATAGTTATAATAACCTTATGAATTTTACTTTTATCTGTTTAAGTGAGTATGATAATGGGAGGATGAAAATGATGTGTATAATGAATCATCCCTTAGGATTGAATCTTTTGATAGTGAAAGTGATAATGGTAACCTACAATTTAAGAAACTTTACAAGTATGCTTCAAAAAAGTGTAAACAATTAAGAAAAAATAATGCTACACTGTTGACTAAAATTGATGTTTTGAATAATGGAATATGCCTATTTTTTATGAATATTCTATGCAAATAGAAAATCTTGAGACTAAAAACTTGAAGCTAGAAAAAAATATTTTTAAATTAAATGAAAGAAGTTTTTTATTAGAAGAAAAGCACAGAGTTGTCTTAAATGACTTTGAAGAACCACAATGTTAAATTAAAGAAGCTCTGAACAAACTGAGTGCTTTCAACACTTCTGGCACCAAGGTTAAACAACATTTGGATTTTAAAAAGTCTACCCCTATTGATAAAGAGGGAATTGGTTTTAAAGGAAAATAAATTTTTGAATCAAAATTTTCATTCTCCAATGTACGCTTTCCAAAATCGTCAAAAATACGTATGTCCATTCAGCATTTTCAAAAATAGAATTAGACTCAAGCTCACTACCTCGCTAAGCATATTTATCACTGTAATTTTTATTGCAAAACTGTTCACTAGAAAAATTATGTTATAAATGATTAAACCTAAACAAAAAAAGTGGGAAAGTTAGTAGACCTAGGGTACTTATTGAGGGTAAATATGTTAAGAAACCCCCACATCTAAGACAATACCTTTCAAGTTTATTACATTCTCCCCCTCCCCCCCCCCCCCCCCCCCCCCAAAAAAAAAAAAAACTAAGGCAGTTTGGATTAGGAAAGAATAATTAAGTTACCAACTGAGATGTAATGTAGTTGTATCAACATTAACTGGTTCATATAAAAACTCTCAGTGGCACCTTGATTCATATTGTTCCAGACATATGACTGGGATAAATAAAAGTTTTCCTCTTTAAAAACTTTTGTTGGAGGAAATGCCACTTTTAGAAATGGCAGAATATCCCAAATCATAGGCAAGGGAACAATTAGAGGTGATTGGCTTCCTAAGTTAGATGAGGTCCTACTAGTTGAAGGACTTAAAGCAAATTTGTTAAGTATAAGTCAATTTTGTGACAATGATCACACCGTTAAATTTTCTAAATCAGAGTGAAAATTATTAGTCTAGATGGAAAAATAATTCTCTGTGGTGAAAGATCACCAGATAATTGCTATGCTGTTATTTAAAACAAAACAATTAAAAATTCTTATCTGCTAGGCTAAATGACTTAGACTTATGGCATGAAAGACTAGAACATATTAATTGTAATAATCTGTCTAGATTAACTAGTCAATAACTTGTACTTGGTCTACTTAAAATAACCAAAATTAAACATTCTATTTGTGGACTATGTCAAATAGGTAAAATGTATAAAGCCCAACACGAGAAAGTTAAATATGTTTTAACTTCTCACCCTTTAGAGTTACTTCACATGGATTTAATTAGTCCTTCTAATAATAATAGTATATGTGGTAAATTCTACATCCTTGTCATTATAGATGACTTTACTAGATTTACTTGAGTGGCATTTATGAAAAAAAATGAGATACTTTTTAAAAAAATTTAAGAATCCTTTTAAGGATTGAGAATGAAAAAGACATCCAAGTAACTAGGATTTGAAGTGATAGGGGTGGGGAGTTTAAAGATATTGGTGTTGTAAAATATTGTATAGAAAATGGGTACAAACATGAATTTAATTCACCCAAAATCCCTTAACAAAATTGTATAGCTGAAAGAAAGAACCGAACCATATAAGAAATGGCTCGTAACTTGCTTCACGCTAAGAATTTACCAAAATACTTTTGGGTTGAGGCTACACAAACTGTGTGTCACATAATAAACGGAGTGTACATAAGGCAAAACACTAAACAAACATCATACAAAATCTGGTATGGAAAATAATCTAATTTGAAATATTTTAGGGTGTTTAACAACGAGTGCTATGTTTGTAAGGATAGAGAACACTTGTCCAAGTTTGACACTAAGGCTGAAAAATATATCTTTTTAGGTTACTCAAAAAAAAGTTTTGCTTATCGTGTGTTTAACCTCAAAATCAAAACTATAATGGAGTCCATTAATGTGGGTGTGAATGATAGTGTTGCCCATCACTTGAATCAAAATGATAATCCTTTACCTGTTGACTATTCTGAAGATAAAGATTTACCAAATCAGTCAACAAATAGTGATTCAGACTTTAAAGACACCCCTATATATGCCCCGAAGGTTTGTAGAGTAAAACACTACTTTTTAATTTTCGCAATTTTAATAAGCTTTGCACTTTTAAAACACAAGTATTATGTGAAACAGTTTTGATAATTTTAGTCTTGACCTAAGCATGCATCCAGGTGAGTATAAGTAAGAATAAAATAAGAAAATCACAACACGACGATGTATGAAAAAAAATTCACAACAGGAAAAATCTCGGATGGCCCAGCCACAAAAGTCCATTATGATATAAGCAGTATTCACAAGACCGATATAGACTTACTCACATACTCAATGCCTTCAGACCTTGTTACGTTTCCTTGATCCGTGTAACCTTCTTCGTAGTCACTGTTGGATGATTTCCAATAACCACACAATGTAGACACTATCCCATGTCACGATATCCCACTGATATCACTTGTTTTATGACCAGTCCAGTCGTTGCTCAGTACAAACACGATGTCCACCCCAGGAAATACGGATAGTGTATAGATTAAACTTCTTTGATACAAAATCAGAGATCTTAAAATGACAAATGTATATAGGATTATTAGACCTCAAAACATGGGTGTAAAGTAGGTTTTTGGTTTTGAAAACTTTCTCTCAAAATAAACACACAAACATGGAGTGCTTTTTAAACAAGTTTGGGAACTTTAAAAGCTTGAAACCATCTCTACAAAATCTGCAACTTTGTACTCCTATTTATAGGAGGTTTGTTGTAAAAAAAATAAGTATGAAAACCCAATTGATAATTATTGAATAAAATAAAAAATTTCATGCTCATTCGAACGAAGTACATCTCATTCGATTGAAGTGCAGCACCTCGTTCGAACACAGTTCGAACGACACATCCAACAAGATTTGAGTGCAGGGTGAAAAACATCTCATTCGCAGCTTTGTTTGAAGCTATTCTAACGAGGTACTTCATCTTTTTCAAACGACATACCAATGCTGATCTAACGACCTTGATAAAAACATATTTTTCTTCTAAAAAATATTTAAAAAGATTAAAATCATTTTTGAAAAATTAAAAATAATTTTATAAAAATCCTAACACCCAAAACGAAATCCAAATATTAAACATAAACATATATTCATACCTCATTGAGATCCCTTGGTTGAAGAATTTGAAACTTGGCCCGAAACTTGATATTGCTTTATCTTTGGCCGGTACAATCTTCAATCACAAATCATAGGCTTGAAGGATACACAACTCAAGTCCTAACATATGAGTCAAATAATTTTTGTCGAGACAATGAATAAAGCCAATACCAACAAATTGACTCGATTTCAAAATTTATCCTTATAAATCTTCTCCTTCGGCTATTTCGGGAGAAAACTTAAAATGAAAAATCTACTGGTTCTTCAAGCTCTCTAAGAATCAATTCCCAACTCCAAAAGGAAAAAAAATGAGAGACGCTTGACCAGCCCAAATTGGAGTAGCTTTGGTCTTATGTAAACCTTTGTCGTATCACTGTTAACCTGCACGCTTAAACAAACCTTCAAATGAAACTTGAATATAACAATATAATTATCGCATATGAAAACCCTCCCATTCTGTCTAATAATATTTACCCAAGATAGGACGTCACTACCTAAGATAAAAATCTCCCCCGGACTATAAGATTGAGATACCATCCCCCCCTTTTTGTTCAGGGATAAATAAAGAATAAGGTGCATAACTGTAGGTACAAAAAATTTACATGGAGGGGGTGCCAAATTACCACGATGAATGTATAATAATAAATTAGAAAGAGATAAGAACTTATGTGGGTCGACCATCGATGGCTTACGTCCTCGGGACTTAAAAAACATTTCACTATAATATTGAGAAAATTTACATGAGTGTTTTTCTAGCCTCTGAGCCCCCTTTTCATAATGGGAAGAGTCTCCTTTATATAGAGTTATGGGTTACAATTGGATAAGTCCTATACTTGTAGAGTTTAATGTAAATAAAATAGTGATCTCGATCTTCTACTTCGTTAAGGACTCTAGTCGTCCTTCCCTTATTGGAGCGTATGTTGCTCGCCATCTTGACCGGTGTGCTTGCCACGTATCATGCTATTTATGTAGGTATATTTTCCCCCATAATAGCTCCGCAGGTCACAGTTCAACAAAGTTAGCTTTGAGATGAGCTGGGAGCTGGTCTGTAATCTCTTCAAACATGTGTAGTTGTCTATGTGAACTGGAATGGTGTTCTTTAAATTGTCATACTAGTTTTAACCTTCTTTGGTTGATCCGTTTTCCTTTGTAAGGTATTGGAGGAATTCTTTGCTTGAGTTGAGAGACGAATAATCAATATGGGAATTGGACTAAAGTGTGTCGAGTTGCCTATGTACCCTAATGGGATCAGGTCGATCATAGTTCGTTGTCCTGTTTTATCATATGGTCCAATTGGTGAGGCCGACCATAGGCATGTTAGGCATTCGTGAACCAAGGATTGCTTGGGCATGCACCAGGTTTAGGGTATCTCCCTGTATTTTTATTTTGTATGGTCCTATTGGTGAGGCCGAACCCAGGCCTATGAAGCAATCATGTGCTGAGGTTTGTTTAGGAGTGCACCTAGTATAGGGTATCACCCTATTAGGATTTTCACATGGTCCAATTAGAGAGGCCGGCCACAGGCCTATGAAGCAATCATATGCTGAGGTTCACTCGGGAGTGCACTTAGTCTAGGGTATCACCCTATTAGGATTTTCCCATGGTCCTATTATAGAGGCCGACCATAGGCCTGCTAAGCACTCATGCACTGAGGCCTTATCGAGCGTGCACCTAGTATAGGGGGTGATAAATCATCATGATGAATGTATAATAATAAATGACAAAGAGACAAATATTTACGTGGTTCGACCATCATTGGATTACGTCCATTGGGCTTCAACAGTCCTTCACTATAATAATGAGAGAATTTACCTAAGTGTTTCTCTAGCCTCTGAGCCCCCTTTTCATAATGGGGGAGTCTCCTTTATATAGGTTTAGGGGTTACAATTGGATAAGTTCTATCCTTGTAGAGTTTTATGTAAATAAATAGTGATCCTCGATCTTCTACTTTATCAAGGACTCTAGTCGTCCTTATTTTATTGGAGAATATATTACTCGCCATCTTGATCAGTTTCCTTTATTCTATTTATGTAGGTATATTTATGGGGGGAGTCTCCTTTATATAGAGTTAGGGGTTACAATTTGATAAATTCTATCCTTGTAGAGTTTGATGTAAATAAAATAGTGATCCTTGATCTTCTACTTTATCAAGGACTCTGGTCATCCTTATCTTGTTGGAACGTATGTTGCCCGCCATCTCGATCGGTGTCCTTGCCACGTGTCATTATATTTATATATTTATATTTTCCCCCCACCTGACGAATCCTATGTTCCTAACTGGGTTTTAGGCAAAATCACCCTAAGAAAAACATAGTAGGATATGTTAAATGCCCTATTAGAACTAGATCACAATATGTTAGTGCTTTATTTTCTTCTTATGTATCTTTAATTGATTCTAGACATGTAAAAGAATCATTAGTTGATGAATCTTGGTTGTTATTAATGCAAGAAGAATTAGGACAATGTAGACTTCACGATGTTTGGTATTTAGTCCCTCATCATAATCACAACAACATAATCGAAACCAAATGGATACTTAAAAATGAGTGTGACGAGTCTGGTAATATCATAAGAAATAAGGCATGGTTAGCAGCACAAGGTTATTCACAAATTATTGGCATAGATGTAGATAAAACCTTTGCTCCTATAGCTATATTAGAATCTGTTAGACTTTTGATTGTTGTTTCATGCCATTTAAAATTTAAACTTTATCAAATGGACGTAAAATCTACATTTTAATGGTATTTTTAATGAAGAAGTGTATGTTGAACAACCTATATCCAAATCATGTATTTATATTAAAGAAATCCCTTTACGGTTTGAAACATGATCCTCATGATCGGTATGATAGGCTAGATTTTTTTCTCATGGAAAATGGATTTAACCGAGAAGGAGTCGACCTAACCATGTTCGTCAAATGTAACAAAAACTGTTTGCTAATTGTTCAAGTTTACGTTGATGATGGGGGCGGTGGGTGTGAGTTAAGAAGTGAAGAGGAGGGGTTTTGTTTTGTGTATGGGGGGTGGGTAAATGGTGAAGAAGGTTTAGTATATAGTTGGTAGGTGCAGGGGCGAGGGAGAAAATGGTGAACCCAAGGTTCTTTTTAGACATAAGCATTGGAAGAGAGATGGAAGGGAGGATAGTTGTGGAGCTTTACAAAGACAGCATCCCTAAAATCGTTGAAAACTTCAGGGCTCTCTGTACTTGGGAGAAGGGAATTGGCCCTAATACTTTCGTTCCTCTCCATTTCAAGAAGCAAGACTATAAAATGGCTCTTAAAAAGTATAGCAAGGCTCTACGCTATTTGGATGTCTGCTAGGAAAAGGAAGACACTGATGAAAAGAAAAGCCAATCATTAAGGAAGAAAAAATCTCAGCTACTTACAAATAGTTCTGCCTGCAAATTTAAATTGGGAGATTCAAAAGGAGAATTATTAGGTCCAGACTTCGCAATTCGTGATGACAAAGATAATGTGAAAGTTTTAAACAGGCATTGGTGTTGAGACCAAATGACAGTGGTATAAAGAAGGAGCTTGCTGCTGCAAAAAAGAAGATTGCTGATAGACGTGATCAGGAGAAAAAGGCTTTCTCAAGGATGTTCCAGTAGAGTTCAGTCAGTCATGATATTATGTCACATGCGGTTATATTGAAGTGAGTTTAAATTTTCCATTTGCTGACCTCCGTTGGCTTAGGAAACATTAGGCTTTGTTGCTGAAAATAGTTTTAGAGATCCGTTTGGAACAACAGTAAAATAAATGCAAAGCTTGAACCAAATTGTGTTCTAAACATTTTTTTGTTAGTATTAAAATATGGCTGTAGTTATTTGTAATGCTGAAACTGTGTTGTTACTTGATTAATACATTTGGCCTATCATGTTATTTTTTATACAAGAGAAATTCGCGCTTGAAGAAAATGGATAGTTCCTTATTTAAAGATTTCATCTCATTATTAAAAAAAAAAACATTGATGACATAGTTTTTAGGACCACTTCTCCTTCAAAAGATGAAAATTTTGCTAACATAATGAAATTAAAATTTCAAAAGTCTATGACGGGGGAACTATAATTCTTCTTAAGTCTTCAAGTAGCACAAAAACCTAACCGTATTTTAATCTATTAATCTAAGTATTCTACATATTTAATTAAACTCTTTGGTTTAATTACTGCTAAGACTTCTAGAACTCCTATGAGTTCCTCTATTAAAATGTCAAAAGACTTTTCCGTCAAAAAGATAAATGTCACTTTATATCGTAGTATGATAGGCAACCTTTTTTACTTAACTACAAGTAGACTTGATATGTTGTAGACTTTGTGTGTGTGTGTGTGCTAGATATCAATGTGAACAAAAAGAATCCCACTTACATGCCATACAACATATTATAAAATACATAAGTGTAACGATAAATTATTGCATCGTGTACGCCCCTGACACTAATTTTAAGATAATCGAGTTTACAGACACTGACTGGGCAGGTTGTGTCAATGATAGTAAAAACACGTCGAATGGTTGTTTTAACTTAGGATTCAATCTAGTTTACTAGTCTTGTAAAAAGAAAAATTGCGTCTCACTTTCATTGGTAAAAGACGACTACATTGCCACTGACAGTTGTTGTACTCAACTTCTCTGGATGAAACAAATGTAAAGTGACTATGGCTTAAATGAATCATCTTCCCTAGTACTATGTGATAATCAAAGTACTATAAGCATCTCTAAGAATCATGTTTTTTCATTCTCGAACAAAACATATTAAAATGAGAGATCATTTTATTCGAGAATTAATTGAGAAAAAATAAATCAACTTTGAATAACTTAAAACCAAAGATCAATTAACGAATCTTTTCACAAAACCTTTAGACAACCATCGCTTTGAAACTCTTAGAATGTCTTTTGATATTTTTGCCTATCCCCACCCCACTTAAAATGTGTTAGGATTGTTTGGTAGTACATATGTTATCATAATATCTTATGCTACTAAAATATTTTCTAGGTTCTTCTATACCTTTTGTCCCTTTGTGACAAACAGGGGGAGAATTTGAGACTCCTTGGTTTTATGTTGGGGAGATTTGGTTAGACTCCTAATTTTTTATTGTATGTAATTGAGCCTCTTAGGACACTTGTTAGTTAAGTTATGTACTCTTATTTTCATGAATATTGTGTATAGTTGAGTTAAGTATTTGCCCGAGTGAGGCTTATTTTTTTTAGTCTCAATTTGATTGTCACAAAATTGACCAAAGGGGGAGATTGAAAATATCCTTTTTAAATTCCAGGGGATTTTGGTTTGGCTCAATTTTATAACAATAGTCCTAAATAAACATGGACCATTGCACGCACTAATACCATTCCTAATAAGATTTAAGAAAAACTTTAACTCAATTTTCTATTTTTAAAATCCTAAATTGAATTGTGGTTAATATGTCCTTTATTTTTTTATTGATAAATTATATATGTATTTTATACCTTAATATTCTTTATATTACATATTTTATGATTTTATAATTTTCTATAATTTTTAAATTCGTTTTCACATTTCTTTATGATTTTTCAGAAATTTTAATTTGGTGGACTAATCATTTAAAAAGAAATAATTTAAACATTGTAATTGTTTCTTAATTAAATCAGTGAAAATCAAAACATCATTTTGTGTGGTCTGTGGGTCGTTTGGGTTTCGATCCAAGTGAACTGGTTTGGATCAATGGGGTAGCGAGGTGTGGCCCACGCCGTGTGATGATGCTTGAGCCTAGGGTGCGTCTGTGTCAACGATTGGCTGTCGAGGGAACTTTTACAATTATGTCCTCACAATGGCATGGTTAAAGTCTATAATGCCCCCACTGATATCCATTTCTTATGATTCCAATCCAACCCTTTGAACTCCTTATCACTTTACCCTTCCGCCCTTATTTTGTGTGGAATTACAATTGAACCAGGGTCATTTCATAGCCTATATAAGTAGAGGGCTTGGGTTAAGAGTTTAAAGGTAAAAAAAAAATTTGAATTTGAAACAAAAAGATGCTTAAATTATTTTAGAATCCTCTCTTTCTAAAAACATGAATAGTTCACATCCTTCAAGATATTGTCCTCAATCTCAATCTCTAAACACCTGAGTGATCTTCATATCACATTTGTCAGTTTTGTGTGTTTTGGTTGGTTTGAGAGTTTGAGATTTTTTGTGTTTTGGATTTAGTGTTCTTAAAAGTATATGAGATTACTGGGGTTTGGTTTTTGAACGATTGTCAAAGATGTCTGGGTTTTGCCTTTAAGAGATTTTCTGTGGATTTTTGGTTTGATCACTCAAGGCTATTGGAGTTCTTTCTTTCTTCAGTTTGGGTTTGTGATCCTTGATGGGGTATATTCTCTAAACCCATTATTTTCTAAATCCATTATATACAGGGCAACTCTAATGCGGATGCAGCTTGCTGATTTAACTCGCAAACAAATTTTTTCGTATTTTTTAAAAATAGCAAAAAAACTTTTTTCGACTTCATTTTTTTTCCTGTGGTATTTAAATATAAAAAAATTAGCTCAAAATGAATTGTTTTGATATTTTTACAAAATCGGTCAAAACATATGTCAGTTTTTAAAGCTCTTTAAAACTGACATATGTTTGACCGATTTTTTTTAAAAAAGTAAAAAAAAATCTTTTGGAGTTGATTTTTTTACAGGGGTCCCCTGAAATGTTTAAATACCACGAAAAAAAATCAAGTCGAAATTTGAACCTTTTTTATTTTTAAAAAATACACAAAAATTGGTCCACACACACACACACACACACATACATATACATATATATATATATATATATATATATATATATATATATATATATATATATATAATAAAGTATAAAACTTATATATGTCATAAGATTAAAAGATGATGCCATATGATTTTGTCCTGTAATGCCTATTTTGCCTTTGAAAGTTTTGAATCCCCTCTTTTGACACACTCCAATTTGTTTTTCCCTTTTTTCAAAATTCAAAAACAAGGGTAAAAGAGTAAATTGCTTCTACTCTAAAAAAGCTCTCTCATTTCTCTATACCTCACACACGCATATTCTTGGCTGAGAGTAAAAGGATGCCTTCTTTCTCTTTCTTACTTTAATTCAAACCTTTGTTTTCCCACATATCCAATTTCCTTCTCTCATTTCACTTTTTCTTATCTTTCAACTACATCTTTACCCAAAGCCAAATCACAATTACATCTCATCGGAGATCTCTGAAACCTCGACGGACACCCTCTCCCTCTCATTTGTCATCTCGAAAGGTACCATTATTCAAGGTAATTTCAATTCAAAACGATCACTTTTCTTTTTATGTATTAGGGTTTTATGTATTTGTTTTGAACTTCCTTGCAGATCTGATATTTTCGATTTTGGTACCTCACAACTCAGCAATGAAGGTAACTTTCCAACATATCTATCTCACCCACCACCATAAACTCCAACTCACCGCCGTTGTTTACCATCGATACATGCCACCACCATCCAAAGGTTATTTTTCTCTATCTGTTGGGTTTTCGGTTTGGTGGTTTCGAAACACCAGAAATGAGTATTTTTAATTTTCTTTTATTTTGTTTTACTTTATTAAGTGCGATTTTGTCTTAAATTTGTTGAATATACCATTACAGTTTGTTGGGCGTGATAAGTTTAAGGGGGAAGAGCCAACTTATGTCTGCTGGGTGTTGGGTTATTACAATCTGCTGGATTATTAAAATATGAAAATGCTCGGGTGAGTAAATTAAATTTACTGTAAATTGGGTTTTCTTTTATATTTGGTTTTATGTAATATTTATTATCTATGAACTCCAAAGGTATGAAAAATATTCATGTATTTCGTAGGTTCTTTTAATGTCGGACCCAAAATACATTGATGATGTCGTGTGATAATTAATGTTCAGATGCCTCATGTGTTTTTTTAAATATACAAATTTCATATTAGTTGATTAAGATTATTGACTATAAACCTTGATTAATTTGTTTTCCTTCCCCTTTGTTCACGAAAGTGGGTTTGCTTAGATGGAACCATAATGCAGATGGGTTCCTGGTGTTAACAATAACCCAATTCCTAAGGGCGCTTTAATTTTCTTTGTGTGGATTGAGTTGTTACTTCTGTAAATTTGATGCTATCAGCTTCACCTTTTCAGTTTTTCGTGGCCCTTAAAGTGCATTATCCTTAATAAATTACTATTATACAAGGAAACCACGAAAGTCATTAGGTATTTTGCTGTGAAAATCTCTGGCCCACTATATCATGCCTTTTGAATCCCTTTTAAACTTTAAGCATTGGATAATTGTGGATTAAGTGCATTATTTTTGGTTTATTGCAGATTACTCAAGTTTATGAGTTTTATGATGAATGCCTAAGAAAGTGAGTTCCAACGGGATAATGATTTTCATTTTCTCTTGGTTTATAGGTCGTCGAAATATGGCCTCAGTGTAAGCATAGCACGATTGATCTTAGTACATTGCTGTTACACATTCCAACTTCTGACAAAAGTTTACACAGAGGACCAAGAATTAGTAGGTGACATCACGTGTAGCTATTTGTGTAATTTATATGTGTACATAATGAATGCGTGACCAAAGCTTCCTGAAATTGTTAGTTTTATCTTTAAAATGACTAGGTAGTTATTTATTTTATATATTTTTTGTCTTATTTAACTTACTTTTTTAATTTAAACGAACTATATATAAATGTGGGATGTTACTCTCAACCAACTGTGGGTACCCAGAACTTAAAATCATGGGCCTGGACGAGTAGCCCAGTCCCGGCGGCCCAAAGTCCAGGCCCTTTATCTTTTATATTGACCCGGTCTCCCCCCACGATCCCATAAAGGGAAGTTACAGGGGAAATGGGAAACGTGGAGGAACCCATCACCTCCACTCACCTATATGTAAATGTATATATTAAACCCTAGGTCCGGGGCAAAAGGACAAGTTGTATTCTCTGTAATCATTCTCCAGAATATAGAGAAATAATACTGACTGCACCACCGTGGACGTAGGCACATCTTTGCTGAACCACGTACATCCTTTGTTGTGTGATTGACATTTAATTTTTCTTGTTCTTTCTCGGTAATTGCTTCTCTCATATTTATTTGTGTTGCATAATAATTGTCACCACAATTGGCGCCGTCTGTGGGAAACGTTCATCTTTCCCTAAGAAGAGCCCACACCAAGAAAGGAATCTAAGATGTTTGGTCACAACAGCAATGCCCCTCAAGCAGGAGATATTCAAGAGTCACCTTCTCCTCGCAGGATTAGGTCTGAAGTCCGGTGATCAGACCAAAGAGCTCGCCCGGAAAGGCCAGCTTTAGAGGAAAGTCAGGGACCAGCAAGGTCCACACAGATATCCAGATTAATCGATGCATATGTGGCAAGGATCTACGAGCAGAGGGGGTCTTCTCGCAGATACGAGGCTAAGAATGCTCGCTTGAAAAGAAGACTGGAAAGATTGGAGAAGGAACTACGTCCTGACACCAGAAGATGCCCATATCGCACTCCTAGCCCTCAGGCGAGCAAGTCTCGCAGCCGAGGAAGGAGCCCTAGGCGAGAATCTCAAAAGGTCGAAGGTGGCGAATCAGACGACGACCTCCGCGAACAGCTGCGAAGAGCTCGCCGCTACCAAAGCCCTGCTCGCAGCGACGAGAACATATGAAACCTAGTCCGCAGAGAAATGGACCAACATCCTGCTCGCCACGGAGCAAGATCAACCAGAGAACTCGTGAGGAGAGCTCTCAAAACCCAGATGAAGTCACCCTTCACAAGGAAATTAAAGAGGAAGAGGCTCCCAAGAAATTTTCCATTCCAAGGTTCAAGATTTACTACTGGAAAATAGATCCCATCGATCACATCCGACAATATCGACAGGCCATGACCCTCTGGAATCACCGAGATGCCCTGATGTGCCGTATTTTTCCTTCGAGCTTGCACGATGTGGCACAGAAGTGGTTCGAGAGGCTTCCCCACCATTCGATCAAGAATTTCAAATCTCTGGTCGAACTCTTTACGACCCGATTCATTACCAGTAGTTCCCACCCAAAAAGGATGGATGCTCTGCTAACAATGAAGAAAACGCCTCAGGAAACCCTACGAGACTATGTGAAAAGGTAATGGGAGTTATTCAACGAGATCGAGGACTGCGCGGAAGAGGTGGCAGTGGCTTCCTTCAAAATTGGGCTACCTAGCTCTTCACTCCTTTACCAGTTCCTGACGAAGAAGGAAGCTATGACCATTGACGACCTGATGGCCCGGATCGAGAAATACGCAAAGGTGGAAGATGTCACCCGCCTTAATGCAGGAGAAAACGGTCGAGCTAAGCTCACTACCAAGGGAAGTGAGAAAGTTGAGAACCAAAAGAAAGGAGGAAAGAGTGGGGGGCAAAAATGGCTCCAAGAACGGAGGGAACCCTGATGCGTCGAAATCATTCCAGGTGGTCAACACCGTCTTCAAAGAACCAATTTACAAAATTCTCGCGAAGATCAAGGATGAGCCGTTCATCAAGTGGCCCCGGAAAATGGGAGGAGACCCCTCGAAGAGGAACAACGCATTAAGATGCGCCTTCCACAAAGAGGGAGGACATAAGACCGAGCACTGCAAAGCTCTTAAGTCTCACCTCGAGGAGTTGGCCCAGTCTGGGCACTTGAACGACTTTGTGGAAAAAAGGCAGAGAAATTGGCTGCCAACAGAGAAGCGAGACCTGACAACGTGCTGGAGGACGATGCTGGACATGAGTTCGCAGTGATCCACGAAGCATCTGACATCAAGCAGATACAAGGGAACTCAGCTCGGATGGAAGTGAAAAAACTTACGGCGGTAATGCAGGCCTTTCAAATCGATTCAGCAAAATCCCAGTCAGGAAAACGCCGACGAGCAGAGGATGTTAACTATAGCAAGCATATTGTTTTCACAGATGAAGATCTGGTGGGAGTAAGAACCCCACATCATGATGCTCTGGTCATTACACTCAGGATAGCCAACTTTGACGTTGATAAGTTGCTCGTCGATCAAGGAAGCTCATCCGAAGTAATGTACCTCGACCTATTCAGGAAGTTGAAGTTGAGCGTCGCCGACCTAAAGGAAGCTACTGTTCCTTTGGTCGGCTTCGCTGGAAAAATGACCATGCCCCTGGGCAAGATAGTACTGCCAGTACGTACTGGAAACATCTCCAAGATGATTGAGTTTTTGGTAGTCGACATCGACTCGCCATACCAGGCCATCATCGGCAGGGGATGGCTTCATACGATGAGGTCAGTCCCCTCGACCTACCATCAGAAGCTCAAATATGTAACCGAGCAAGGAGTAATGGAGATCCATGGTGACCAAGCAATGACGAGAAGGTGCTTCATAGCAGCCATCAGGCCAAAGCCAGAAAAGAAGGCCAGTCAACCCAGCTAGAAAGTTGAAGAAGGTGTGTTACCTTCCAAATAGCAATTAAAGTACGGAAGAACTGGAGTAGAGGAGACCAGGATCCTCCCCGACGAGCGTGTTGCCGAGGACCTAATAGAAATTATGGCCGAAGATGGTGACAATAACAGAGTTTGCTTGATAGGAGCATCTCTCACCAACGAAGAGCAGAAGGAGTTGACGACCTTGCTGAGACGCAACATATATGTTTTCGTATGGGAACCGTACGAGCTGCCCGGAATTGATCCTAGTGTAGTATGTCATCAGTTGCACATCGAGCCCATATTCAAGCCAATCACGCAAAAAGCACGACGAACTGCACCTGAGAAGGCTAAAGCGATATAAAAGGAAGTAGAGAAACTGCTGGATGCAGGATCCATACGAGAAGTGCAATTCCCCAAGTGGTTGTCCAACCCAGTGGTAGTTCTGAAGAGTAATGGGAAGTGGCGAATTTGCATCGACTTCACCGACCTCAACAAAGCATGCCCCAAGGATAGCTTCCCCCTCCCAAAGATAGACCAGCTAGTGGATGCCACATCAGCTCACGAGCGAATGAGTTTCCTGGACGCATATTCGGGATATCATCAGATCCCCTTGTATGCACAGGACCAGGATAAGACGACGTTCATCACGAGAGTTGGTTTATATTATTACAAGGTCATGCCTTTTGGGCTCAAAAATGCCGGGGTAACCTATCAGCGTCTGGTTGCTAAAATGTTCAAGAGCCAAATGGGGAACACGATGGAGGTATACATCGATGACATGCTCGTCAAGAGCAAGAAGAAATAAGATCACCTCTCGGATCTGTCAAGTACCTTAGAAACCCTCAGGAAGTACCGGATGAAGCTTAATGTGAGCAAGTGCTCCTTCGGTGTCCAGTCAGGAAAATTTCTTGGGTACTTGGTCAGTAAGCGAGGCATAGAAGCCAATCCAGACCAGATCGATGCAATCAAAAGAGTGTAACTTCCTCGCACAATCCGGGACGTGCAGAAGCTCACTGGGATGCTCGCCGCCTTGAATCTCTTCATTTCCAGATCCTCCGAAAAGTGCAAGCCTTTTTTCCAGCTCCTGAAGGGAAGTAAATCGATAGAATGGAACTCAGATTGATCGCGAGCACTGGATGAGCTCAAATCCTACCTAAGAACTCCACCACTGCTTGTCATACCACAATAAAAGGATTCTTTATACCTATACCTATCTGTATCCCATCATGCCGTCAGCTCTGCGCTAATATGCGAGGTGGCAGGGATCTAACACCCAGTTTATTATGCGAGCAAAACACTATTAGATGCCGAGCAGAGGTATCTACCATTGGAGAAGCTCGCCTTCTCCCTGGTAGTAGCCTCAAGGAAGCTAAAGCATTATTTCGAGGCTCACACTATCATCGTTCTTACATCACACCCCCTCAAGGCTGTCCTAAGGAAGGCGGATTTGTCGGGCAGACTGTCTAAATGGTCAGTCGAGCTCGGCTGGTTTGACATCCAATTTCAACCAAGGACAGCTATCAAGGGTAAAATCCTTACTGATTTCATAGCTAAATTCACAGGCGAAGAACCCTCTGACCAGCCTCAGCCAACCGAACAGAACAACCAAGCAACAAAAGAGAGCTGGAAACTATTCGTTGATGGAGCCTCCAACTCAAAGGGGGCGGGGGTAGGCATTGTTCTCATCACTCCAGAAAACACAATCCTTGAACAAGGAATCAGGTTGGGATTCACAGCCTTCAAAAACGAAGCAGAGTATGAAGCCCTAATAGCAGGTCTCCAAAAAGCACAAACTCTGGGAGCGAAACGTTTGCAGGTGTTCGGCGATTCACAACTAGTCTCTAACCAGATAAGTGGAGATTATAATACGAAGGATGAAAGAATGGCAGCCTACCTCGCCTTGGTAAAAAAACTCATGGCGAGTTTCGAGGAGATCAACATCCAACAGTTTCCTAGGGGGTAAAACAGTCATGCTGATGCCTTAGCAGCCCTGAGTTCAGCAGTTGACTCCAGCCTTAAAAGGATCATCCCCATCGATTTCCTCATTTGTTCGAGCATCAACCACAACAGCAAGCTGTCAAACGTGGAACAAATACTCCAGGTGGGACCAACCCCTAGCTGGATGGACCCCTTAAAAAACTATTTAAAGGAGGGCACGCTCCCAGAGGATAAGAAAATTTCCCACCAGATAAGAGTAAAAGCTGATCACTTTCACTTATCTACAGGGGGTGAATTATATAAGAAATCCTTCTCCGGCCCCTATCTTAGATGCGTCCATCCAAGCGATGTCGAGCAAGTATTGCGCGAGCTTCATGACGGAATCTGTGGAAGTCACGTCGGAGGAAGGTCTCTAGCCTTTCGAGCAATAATGGAAGGATATTGGTGGCCATATATGCAAAAGGACTCCGTGGTATATGTCCGAAAATGTCTGAAATGCCAACTCCACACTCCTATGGTCCACCAACCCGCCAGCGATTTAAAATCCCTGACCAGCGCATGGCCCTTCGCCCAATGGGGAATAGACATCGTGGGACCACTGCCCACCGCTGCCGGCAATCGCAAATACCTGTTGGTCGCAACTGACTACTTCACCAAATGGATCGAGGCAGAACCATTGACGAACATCCGAGATGTTGATATGATAAGGTTCATATGGAGGAACATAATCACTCGATTCGGAATCCCCAGAACCATCATCACTGATAATGGGACACAATTTGAGAGTGGCCCCTTTCAAGACTTCTGTAATGAACACGGGATCAGGCACAACTTCAGTTCAGGCCTACCCTCAGAGCAATGGACAAGCAGAGGCTTCCAACAAAACTGTGATCGATGGGTTAAAGAAGCGGTTAGAGCGAGCCAAAGGCTCATGGGTAACCGAGCTACCCCACATCCTATGGGCATACCGAACTACCCCTCGACGAGCAACAGGAGAAACACCATTCTCACTAACATATGGTATGGAGGCGATCATCCCACTAGAAGCAGGATTGCCAACAATGAGATCCGACCTTGTCGAGCAAGGACATAATGATGAGACATTGCTTACCGAGCTCGACCTGGACGACGAGCGTAGGGAATTTGCACTGGTAAAACTGGCGAGCTATCAGCAACAGCTCGCTAAACCCAAGAAGATTCCAAGTTGGGGACTATGTTCTAAGAAAAGTCCTGGGCAACACGATAAAATCATCAGATGGCAAGCTAGGCCCAAACTGGGAAGGACCCTTTAAAATAACTAAAGACGACCTGCAAGGTGCCTATCATCTAGAAATGATGGAGGGCAGGGAGATACTACGAGCATGAAACGCAACTAATCTCAAGAAATTCTATTTTTAGTAATTCTATTATTGAATCTTTCTCTTGTATTTGTTATGTGAAAGGACAGTTCATTTCCCTTATCACTAATGAAAGTCTTTTAGTTGATTACTGATTAATAACAATTGCATTTTATTACACATCCTTTCCAAATCACAGGCACGATGGTCGACGTAGCAGGGGAACACCCCTCCTCAGGTCATCGTCATGAAGCACGAAGGACCTCTTAGCATTTCCCCTGGCAATATATGAAGCCCTATAGAGTATTCTTAGGCATCAAACCTACTTTGGTTAAATAAAATCCTGATCGGATAAAAACATCCAATACCAGGTGTGTCCTCGCCAATTGCCCAACTTAGTCCTAAGGGAGTGTGACGACACAACCTAAAAGGTAAAGTGGGGCACAATGGTATTTTGGTATTATACTGGACTGGGGGGACACTCGCATGACAAAAAGGATTATGAAACAGTAAAAATATAGAAAGATTGGATGAGCACGTTTAGTCGGCAAAATTGCCCAAAACACGAACTTTTCATTAATCTTTTATATTTACAAACAATGATAATACATGTTTAGTCGGTGAAGCTCGCCCAAAGCATTTACATTATCAAAAAGAAAAAGAGTAACAAAATCTCAAGGAGGTGGAAGCCTCCGAACAAGGTAATCAGCAACTTTATCTCTCCTTCCATCATCAGGTTCGGGGGCTAGCTCTTCCACGACCTCATTTGCGTCCAACTCCAATAGTTTTCGGGGAATAGCATCAATGGGGATCCATTGATCATCCCTCCTGAACGGATTGAGCATCAGAGTGGAGGAGGACATCTCGTGTCGATACCATAACACCGAGTTCCTCGGGACCTGCAGCTCTCTCAAGGCACTCAACCACCCTCTGATGAAAGAAAGTTCTTCGAACTCTGATAGTCTCGTTGGAGCATCCAGCTAGCCTTGATCGTAGCCATCAGACCACACTTGTCGAGGACCCTTCTTGAATAGATGCCGCAGTCGGGTAACGTCCCTCTGGAGCCCAGCAATAATTGCATAAGCTCACCGGACATCGTCGCGCAGCTCCTCCATCACCCTATCACGTTGTTCCTCAGCTTCCCTGTTCCTTCCCTTGGCACCCCTACCAGCACGCGGAAGGGGAGGACGAGATCCAATCGTGATGACGAGGAGCCTTGTAGGACTGCCGAAACGGTGCTCCGCGAATGCTCCTTAAGCTTTAATACCTCCCTCCTTAGGTATTCATTCTCTTACTGCAGGAACTCCCCAACCTGGTTAATCTCGGTGGCCTCTAGTAACCTTGCTCTCAGTGCACTGACTTCTTCTTGTACTAAGGCACCGACTTCTTCCATTTCCTGGAGCCTGTCCTTTAGCCTAGCTACTAGCTCAGACTGCTCTTTATATTTCTGATTTCTAGACCTAAGTGACTTGCAAAGTCTGACAAAGGCCTGGCGAACTGCAGGGCTTGCATTAGGACCAAGAGTCCTACCCAGTTGGGAAGTAGCAGGAATATAGACATCAACATCAACCAACTACAAGTAAAATAAAGATAGAGGAGAAAAAGAGATCAACACAAACAAAAGAAGAATCTTCTCATTTCATTAATAAAAATCAAGTACATCGAGTAGAAGAAACTTGGAAAATTACAAGCAAAAAATTACAAAAGTAAATCCTAAGAGCAGATTAACTGGCAACCTCAGACTGCCCAGCAGTGTCTGGCTGCTTCCCCTTATCAGCAGCAGCAGAGGCATCCCCCTCTGCAGGAATGCCCTCAGTCGCCTGAGTAGGGCAAACATTAACAGGGACTGTATCAGAGGGAAGATCAGCACCCTCGATGGCTGAGGCAGGAGCTTCTTCGTCCATAGTTGGCTTGGGACCCGGGTCATGCTCGTCAAATAGGGGAAACTCAGCATCTACACCCGCAGCTAGAAGAGCTTTGTTCCAGCCCCTCTTGAAGTTCAGACGAATGATGTAGCCTATCTGAACCTCGGTATCTTCATAAGCAGCAGCACACCCGGAGCTGTATGAATCCTCCTTGACGGTGGCTACCTGGGCCTTTTCCACCTTCAGCTGCTCGATCAGAATCCTGTTCTCCTCTGCGATACCCAGATTACTCGAGAAGACTAAATCATAGGCCTGCCTCGGCTCGCTCAGCTCCTTAACCGCCTCATCCCTCTCTCGATTAGAGTTGACGAGGGCCAGATCAGAAGAAACCCTAGCTGCGTCAGCAGTCTTCAAGTCAGCCTCCAACTGAGAACCCCTCGCTTCCAGAGCAGACTTTTGCTACTCCAGCTCGCCGTTCCTTCTCACCAGCTCATCACGAGAGCAATAGAGCACAGCAAAGTCAGTCATAAACTTCAAGGAATAAAGAAGAAATCAAGAAGGAGAAACCATTAAAACTTGTTAAAGAATTAAAAATTGGAAGAGAATCTTACCAAGGCTAGCCTCTGGCTAGCTTGTAAGGCCAATTGATCAGACCCCAGCGCCCTCTGGCGATCTTCAAGAAGAACTTCTCTCTTAAGCAGCGCAGGAGCTAGCTGAGGAGAAATGGCCACTGAAGCCCCATCTGGCAAGGCAGATACCAGGACCAAGGCTTGCCCTGCCTTGGTCCTTGATTCCATTTTTCTCCTCTCCTCCTCCTTCTCTTTCTCCCTTCTCTTCCTCTCCTCCACTCTCTTCTTCTCCTCCACCTTCTTTCTCTCCTCCTCCTTTTTCCTCTCCCTCTCTTTCGCCTGCTCTTCATCTCTCCTCTTCCTCTCTTGCTCCTGAGCAGAAGAGCGAGAACCGGTAGCCACGGCCCCAGAAGAAGACTTCTATTTCTTCAACCTTTGTGCAAGAAGCACGTCATCATCATCATCATCTCTAATAAGATTCTTCCTGGGAGGCATCTCTTCACCCGAACTACTGAAAGTGCTCGACGATCTTCGAGCTTCAGAATTCTCCTCAGAATCAGAGGAACTGCTACTGTCAGAGCTCCCTCCACCCAAATTTCCTGCAGGATCACTCTCAGAGCTGCTCTCTTCTTCATCCAACTGTATCGGCTCAGCAGTAGTCTCTCCCAAAAAATCAAACTCTGGTACACTGTCCATAGGCCGTGCTATGAAGCTGGAGCCTACGTTCTTATACTCTAATAAGAAGGCAGCAGACCTGGGATGCTCGCCGTCACCCAAAGTCTCTCTGATGTTCCAAGCTTTCACCAACTCCGAGATTCGAACCTCGCTAAGAGCAGGCTCCAAGTTCTTTGACCTAGCCGTAGAAGAAAAAATAAAGAGGAGTTAGAAAAGTCATAAATCAGCAGAGATTAAAATAACAGTACAATGTCTACCTATATATTCTTCCCCATAAAAGGGAACAGTGAACCTCTTAGACCTCGACCCTTCAAATTGGGGAGAAAATTTCCAATTCCTAACAAGGAAACCCTCTTGCCAATAGTGCTTATGGGAATCAGGTAGATTAACTACCAATACCCTATCAAGACTCCTAGCTTTGAGGTAGAGGACACCTGAGCTAGTTCGAGAAAAGGAATAACAGAAGCAGACCTCGACAAGACCTAACCTAGTGCCATACAACTGATTTATCCTATGCACGCCATTCACTATTTTCCACACATTTGGCGAGCATTGTGCAGGGACGATATTGAAATAGCCAAAGAAATGCAAAAATATATCATTAGGGGGAAAAGTAAGACCCCCTGAGAAAGCAACAAAATATGGATCCAATGGGCATCCTCTATATCCCTAATATTCTCAGGAGGCGAGGCGCGACACTCAATCTCTACCCATTCAGGGATGTTGTAGAACTTTCTAAACTCAGAGATTGATCTATTTACAATCTTCGCCATTGGAAAGCACAAAGAAAAGCTACAAACCAAAGAGAAAGTACAAAGAAAGGGCACGAAAAACTTACAAAACAGAAGATCGATTCAAGTGATGAAGAAGCACGAGCTCAAGATGACTAAAAAGCAATGAAAATGGGGATTGAGAGCAAAGGGAACGAGGCGCTAGAGTTCTCAGAAGATGGAAGAGTGCTGGAAAGTCTGAAACGACGAAAAAGATGTGGTTATTCCAACAAGCCTTCAAATTCTAATCATAGTGCACAGTAAGCAAAGCGACTGCCGCCAAAATCAACTCCACAGCTCCCGAGGAATTGCAACCCGGCCATTATGGCTAATAATTTAAATCTCTTGGGCCCGCACACATGGCACAACAAATTTAGGGGCAATTGTGGGTACCCAAAACTTAAAATCATGGGCCTGGACGAGTAGCCCAGTCCTGGCGGCCCAAAGTCCAGGCCCTTTATCTTTTATATTGATCCGGTCTCCCCCCACGATCCCATAAAGGGAAGTTACAGGGGAGATGGGAAACGTGGAGGAACCCATCACCTCCACTCACCTACATGTAAATGTATATATTAAACCCTAGGTCCGGGGTAAAAGGACAAGTTGTATTCTCTGTAATCATTCTCCAGAATATAGAGAAATAATGCTGACTGCACCATCGTGGACGTAGGCACATCTTTGCTGAACCACGTACATCCTTTGTTGTGTGATTGACATTTAGTTTTCCTTGTTCTTTCTCGGTAATTACTTCTTTCATATTTATTTGTGTTGCATAATAATTGTCACCACACCAACAATCCATAATTTTTTTTTATCTAGACGTCTTATAACACACTAATTTTTTGGTATCTAGAGTTTTAAACTTTTGGACCACCTATCATTTTTCTGACTTTATCACTATTCTAATTTTTCTGTATCACTATCTTTTTGAATTTCTATACATCAGGTGGTTAGAATTTTTATGGTTACAATTTCTGGGAGTACTCTTCATCAACTCAGCCCATCTCCATCTTCTTCAAATGTTGGGTGTCCGTTGTTGGGAGCCAAAGCGGTGGAAAATCGAGCGTTCTAAAAGCTCTCACCAGTGTTCTGTATCAGGGGCGTTTCCAAGGCTGGTTGGAATGATTCAGGGCATTGTTTCTGGTGCTTTGGGTGGAGCAATTTTTCCTAGAATTGGTTCATCTCTTGGGGAAGTTTGCCAAGAATACCTTAATTGTAGGTATGCAAAAACCGATTGGAAGTTTAATCACCCGTCTCACAGTCTATTAATGACCGCATTAGCTATCACGACCTCTATGTGTGTATTGAAATGTTTTGAAGTTTTACAATTTATCAATTTGGGGTGAATTGCCATAAAATATGGTTGAATTTGGTTAAAAAAGAGTTTGAGTATATGATTAAAAGTTTAAATTCATGTTACTTTTCGGCTTTGAATTATAATGCATTGCTTTATTGGTCCAATATAATATCTATCATAATGCATTGCTGATTTTAGAGACTCTAAATGAATGTTTAGTGTTTGATGTAGGTTTCCAGGGAAGTAAACCTTAATAGAACCAGGTCAGACCACTAAATGTATCCCCAAGACCTTTTTCGTTTCATTAACGCTTGGACTAAGCACCATATTTTTCTTGTCGTGGTGAAAATGAATTGGAACACCCCTAGGGAAGAGTCTTAATCCTTCACCAAAAGTGTTATTTCCACTGGACTTAATCTTTTGTATTCATTTATGTTCGTTATCCAGATGAAGAACTTGAATAAGCATGAATTTGTACATTTACTTCATTGTCAAAGCATCAGATTCTCTAGAGGAAGTTCAAAATTTAAGGGAGTTACACTGAACATCATTTCAGTAATTTTTAATGTGAACATGGTCATTTGGTAGTGTGATAGTTTTTGGTAGTGGAAATTATCAGTTGCCTCCGCTGGGAGCAAATATGGCATGATATTGCGTCCATATTCATGATTGGCAAAGATAGTTTACCTCGGTCGATGTGAATGTTTCTCCAATTTGCATGTTCATTCTACATTGTATTTGTTATTTACACAGGTAAAGTATTTGAAGATTAAAAGAAATAAATGTACACCTCAACACATTGTGTGGACACGTCATGAGAAAAATATTGAACGTACCATATCTCTCTCACACTTTGTGGCATATTAACGTGAATCATTGGTGTCTATGACCTTATTAACAAAAATTATTATTTTTTCTATTCCTTGATAGTCTCCATAAAAGTTCAGAATAAAAATAATGAATGGAATGGCAAGGCATGTTCATACAATTTGATATGTGTTTCCTGTATAATGTTGTTCAAGTGTTTTTTACTGTTATCCAATCAATTGTAATTCCCCTATAACCTTCCTCATTTTTCTCCATTAGATTTTTTTATTTTTCTATTTTTCAAATCTACCAAATTTTTCTTTACATTTTTTAGGTATGCCCCCTGGCCGACAAACACATTGGTAATATCCATATCTGATTCATTATTCTGCATGGCTATATGTACATTTTTTGCATATCTATATGTACTCCCAACGTGTCCGACGACAAAATCAACTGGTGCAAACTCTCCCTTCACTCCCGTATTTATTTAACATCCATATCTGATTCATTATATCTTATGTTACGTCCATTGTACTACCTTTTCGTTCCTAACATTAAACCATTGCCGCCTATTATCCATATCTGAATTAATTTCGCTGGAATCATATCATCACCTGTAGAGTCCTTACATGTTTAAGAGGCCTTAGGTATTCCCTATTCGTTGATTGATGCTTACGGAGGCTACATATATACTTTTAGCAGTCAGATATGGATGTTTCCTCAATGGTATCTATAGTGTACAAGTGAACGGTTTAAATGAAATGAAACAAATGGCGCAAGTATGCGATCATAGTTATTGCAGAAAGCACTTTATTTCTTTTATAGTCAAGTGTTGATATATTGTTAAAGGCGAAATAAATCTTTATTTAATTTAATAAAAAAATTACCACCGTGGCTTACATGAGGGCATGTTAAAGGCTCAAAGCGTATCGTGTTATATATATATTCACTCCAATAGTTTCACCAATTTTGTGATGGATCTCAAGTAGATAAAGATACCCGGACATATTTTGGTGATTAGTGTTAGTTTATTGTGCTTAATTTCATTTTTATTAATATTAGAATCATGGCGTGTTCATTGCAACTTCAAGATATTGATTTGAACCTTTTCATATTGATTTTTAGAGAGGGTGATAATGTACATGAATGTTTGAGCTCAAAGATGAAACTTCAAGACATTCATAATTGCACGGTAGGTGATTGAACAATTGCCTGAATGTTTATACTTACGTTATATACTCTTTATAGGTTAGATTTGATCATCGATTATATTGAGAAATTTATTCTAACAGGTGCCAACGAAGAAAAAAAGTAGCACAAAATACATTACCGGTTGCAATAAAATGGAGAAAATTGGAGAAAAAGGCCTTTAGATGAGTACTATATTATTAGACAAGAGCAACCAGAAATAGGAGAGTTACTGAAAAACAAAGGGCCTTTAATATGAACCTAAATGGCAGGAGGTATAGGAGGCCAAAAAGTCTCTAAAAGAGGAGCAAACTATTGGAGAAGTATGAGATTCGAAGCCATTTTTGCGAAAATGTAAATTTACTAAAATTACTTATGTGTTATAAGACGAGACACCTCGGTGAGCAAAATCTCGTAGAAGGGGTTTGAGGTTAAGTTGGCCACACTATAACATTTATATAAACCAATATGTACATCAATGAAAGGTTGATTTTATGAGTTAAAAATATGTTTTTTTGCATTGTTTATAGGTTCTCAATGATTTTTTGTTTTCATAGTATTGTTAGGTTCTGTATTAATAATTTTATAATTGATATTTTTGTTCTTAAAGTGGGCGAATTGTTCTATAAACAAAGAAAATTCTACCCAAATTTTTTAAATTATCAGATTTAGCATTAATAATAATATATTGGTATTTTTGTTTTTGACCAATGTGAATTGTCTCATAAAGAAAACCTGTCCAATTTTAAACCAATAGGTTCGTACCATAGGTTATTCCAAAAATTGTTTATCTAATATGAACTAAATATGACGTATGATCCTACAAACGATGTATACTTTCGAAATTAGCGTCATGCCTTCAGGAACGGGTATACCCTAGTGTGTGTGTATATATATATATATATATATATATATGTGTGTGTGTGTGTGTGTGTGTGTGTGTGTGTGTGTGTGTGTGTGTGTGTGTGTAGAGAGAGAGAGAGAACTTGTATGTGTTTTTGGTTTTGTGTGTTATAAAACTGTAACAACCTAACAATACGTGATAAATGTCCCTCAGAGAAAAACTAATTTCCATAAGTTCCCTTAAAACCTTCCAAATTATAAAAACATCCCTAAGAAAAATTAATACCATTATCTACACCCTACCCCACAATTAGAACCCAAACTTAAACATAAAGCTTCATCAAAGTTAATGTAATTTGCATCCAGTACAAAACCCAAACCAAGAAGTTTGAAAAATTACACATTACCCCCTAAAACTTTAAAAAAATTGAATAATTGCCCCTAAATTAATTTTATATCTTACCCAAGGACCCAAATCAAATTGAAACTTAATTTCACTTTACCCCTGATCATTTTGGATAGGTGGCTACCATGTGGAAAGTTGTACCAGATGGGATACACATAGTATCCATGTCCTCCCACATAATCCCTTCTCCTTCACCAACATTATGAAAGCCCCTCTTTACCACTGTAAAAACGTACGCAGCAACAGTGAAAAACACAAAGAAAATTTTGATTATTTTGGTATCTCTATGATTTTATGTAGTATTTTTGTTTTCTTTTCATTTGTTAAGTTTCAGGCAATCATATAGTAGAAATTTGATTTTACATGTGAGTTTTAACATATGAATAACACAAAAAATCCTTCAATATCCCGAAACTCCATTGAAGCTTGAGCTTTAATGGTAGAACCTTTACTCTTAACTTTGAACCACTTCAAAGTAGGAGAAATGAGGCTCTGGGTCTAAGGAACCTAGGTGCAAATCTTAATTGAACCCAAAATGAGTTTTGATACCCTAAATTAAAGTTTGAAAATTGCAGACTTGGGAATTTAAAAACCAAATTCAGGGGCTATGGTGAACCAAAATCTTTGAAACCAAACAACTTCAACTGCATTTTGACCATAGATCACAAAAATACCACGCCTTAGCTTGAATCATAGCCTAAACCCACGAATATTAAAGTCTAACTTAGGCCTATTTTACGTATACCAATAGTTCGAACTAGTTAACGTCAAGGCTTGGAACCAATATGGTTTTGATTCCTCTAAACAAAATTAGACAATTTTCTTTCAGGATTCAACCTAAATGGTATTCTAAAATTGATCGAAAGTAGGGTCAAAGTTTTTAAACCCTAAAGTCAACAAATCGAATGTAGGAAATGAAGTGTATTACACTCATGAGAGTGGAGTCAAATAAAGGCGCGTTTGGGCTTTGATCCAACGTGTGGGGGTGCGTCTCCAATCAGAAAATTTTGACTTTTCTCTCAAAAAGTTTATTTTTGAATTCGGACCAAATTGGTATATTACATCACCTTGTTTGGATCCCCAGAAAGCAGTTTATCAAGAAAATAATTTAAGTTTAAACTTAACTTTTAAAGTTCATTTTAACCCCCAGAATTTTTCAACTAGTTCAAAACAATACCAATTTGTATGTATAAGTCCTTTCTTTTAAATACATAAAAAATGTATCTCGACACCAAGTCCGAAAATCAATGGAGATAAGGAAATTAATAAAAGTTCTAAGAATTTCATAATTATATATTAAACCCCGATCTTAAATTGTATACTAAAAACAAAATTGTTTTTTACCCCAATTGTTACTAGGAATTTCATTTCTCTTGCATACGGTAAATATTTATACAATCCACGATTTCAGAATACCTCATTTACTCACGTGAAAAAGATGAAAATTTTCAAACAATTCGGAATTAAAAAAGTAAGTGATTCTATTTCACTATTATTTTTGAGCCTACACCTTTGAAGTACTGTATTTATTTATATCACTATGTGATAGCCCTCGAAAGCTTGTTCTCATTTATGAACTCTTTTGTGTATTTTATATATACCGTGAATATTGATTCGATCCTTACCTGACTAAATACTAACCCGATAATTTCATGCAACCTATGATTTTATTTAATCCTAGTAGCATACCTTATAATTCTAGGACTCGACTTTTGGTATATCCACGAAAGCGCTATTTGGCCAGTGGGACTCAGAGGTTTGAGTGCCTAGTTTTTAATGCTATATATGTATTAGTGCCACTTTAGTTAATGTGCCTAACTGGTTACTTTCTCCAAAGGTTTTGGGATGATTATATATCTAAAGATTTTGGATTGATTTTATCTAAAGGTTTTGGATGTTATTATAAGTGTATCGATATGACCTTCAAGCCACTATAACTGATAATTATGGGTTAGCCTATTATAGTCTGAACCTTATCCTTATGACTCGATATAAACTTATCTAGTTATAATCTCCATACTGTTCTTACTAATATCAACAAACTCCTTATATCCTACTTCATTACTGTTGATATCTCAGTTTGTCTCCTTTACTATAATTTTGACATAACACTTGATATTTTAAATAGACTCACATATATACATTTTCTATAGAAATAAAATTATTTATTTGACGAATTTTTTCTTAATTATTTTCCTTCTAGATGGACAATGAACTCGAAGTTGGAGAAATACCCCCTGCACCTTTGGATTTTTATCCAATTTTATCAAGGAAAATACTTTCTGTTACATACGTGTAGGCTGTAGCAAGCAAATACAGTGGTACCCATTAGAATACTTTTACCATAACGTACCAGTTTATGTGACCTTGTTGGTTCCCCAACTGTTTCTATGCTATAAGGACTTATAGTGTCCATTTAATTTTCTGTTTACAGAGGCTACAAGATATGTAGTAAGATACTATGCATCCAGATAAATAAAGTTTTACTTTTGTGCTACTTAAATTATTATTTTTATTTTGGGTATCACCAGACATATAATTGTTGGTGTGAAAACATGGTATCAGAGTGAGCGCTAAATTTTTATGCCTACACGGGACCAAGAGAGAGATATTATGCCAATATAACTCCTATAATTAGAACATTATTTAGTTACACCTTCCTTGTCACATTTTTTTAACTAATATTATGTTGCAGTAACGAATATATGGGATGAGATTTACTTAGATATACGCGGCATAACCAATGAGAAGTTTGTGCAAGCCATCAGAGACGAGGAATACATTAAGCTATGACAAACTATTCGAAGTATAGATAGATACTAGGCCATAGCCCCTCCTGATATTAAACACAATCTATCGATTGGTCGCCTGATGGGAGAGGCATGAAAGGCGAGGCAATCAAAGTGGTTTTCTTAAAACCCTAAGATGCTCCAACAATCCATCTACCTAGCGTGGTACATGGCTCCACCTGAATAACTCAGCATCACTCTTCCAGATTCTCCCATCGACTATGGCCTTATTTCATCAAACACTAGTTTTTTTTTACCTCCACTATCTCTAGAACTACCTCGAATGATTCTGACCCTTTGAACCAGGATCCGAATTTAATAGCATCAAACCTCAGCTTGTTTATAAAAGACCAAGGAAAGGAATTTAATTGTACATAGATAAACCACGAGGGTTCTGTATCTTTTATTAAGCTTGTCTGTGGGTGAGAAAGAGTCATCACCGTGTTCCTCACTAAGCATAGTAGACTTAACTAATCATTTATATGCCTATGAGTTGTAAAATAGTAACTTATAAGTATGTACTATTATTTTCACAAGTTTTGACTTAACATAGTGTGATATCAATATAACAAGTTTGTTTGGTTACCCCCATTCTCATTTTATCCTTAGTATGTTATTTTATATATGATGGTTAATACATATACATCTGCCTATGAAGTCCAAGTGGAACAATAAAATATTCAACACATACCAAATCCACCTACAACCAATGAATGAATATTACGTTGTTTACAATAACTTAGAATTTTTACCAGGATGCAACAAAATTTACCACCACTACACCCAATTAATAATGAGATTCCGTATGAGGCCCGAAGAATGAATGTGTTTAAGGTATTTCTCCGACTAAGACCACCAGTATTCCATGGGAAACTTAGTGTTATCGAGGAAGAAAAATGGACATGTCAGACACTCAAAGTTCTAAAGGGAGTAGGTATTAGCCTTTAACTTACGGTGAAAATGCCCACATATCTATTTGAAGGAGAAGAAATTTTTTAGTGGTAATATGTTCTTCACTCATGCGATGTTGATAACTTAAGTTGGGCTCAATTATAAGAGTTTCTCTTTAAAAATTACTTTTTGGAATCAGTAAAAGATTAGATGACAGTGAAATTCCTTAGTTTGCAAAAACAACAGCTAATAGTAGAACAACATGAGGCCAAGTTTACAAAACTATCTCGATATGCCCAAGAGTATGTGGATACTGAAGCCAAAAAGTGTAAACACTTTGAATGTGGATTGCGAACAAACATTAAAGCATCTATCATCCCATTACAATTTTGCGACTTTAACCAAATAATAAAGGTAGCTTCCTTTATTGAAAAGAATCCAGCATCTGATGGAATTAACCGAACCTCAACTCCACTCCCTAAAAGCTCATATGTTATTAGGAACCAATCTATTCAGTAAGACCATCCTTACGCCAAACCAAAGGATGGTTGAGTCTTTAGACAAATCAATCATAACAATAGTGGATCTACTGTATGATGTCATGAATGTAACTAAGTAGAGCACATAAGTCCACAATGCCCAAATTTGTAACCGTCATATTCCCGAAATTTTTCTTCCACATCAACAACCAAACCCACCAATTTTATCAAACCACCATTTGTAACCCCATACGATAACTCTATCAATCACCCACTATAACAAAGGTTTCATGAGAAAAAGAAAGAACCATTGGCTAGAACTCGAGGTCATAACTTTTCCATTCTCCTAGTCAAAAATCCAAACTATCACGGCGTGGTAGAAGGTAACATATCTATTTATAACATCTCGACACATATTTTTTTACTCTGGTTCAAAACATTCTTTCATTATCCATGTCTGCATGATTCGATTACAATTATCTACTAGTCCATTAGCATATTTGTTATCCATAGGAATTCCAACTGGAAAAGTCATCGTCACCAATAGGGTATGTAAATAGCACACTCTATGACTCGGGAAAGGAACGTTAAAATGTAGATTTAATAGTCCTCAACTTAACAGAGTTTGACATAACCATAGGAATGGATGTTCTATCACCCAACTTTGCTCATACTCCACAAAAAGATGGTAACATTCAGAAGACCGCATCAAATTCCATTTTACTTCCAAGGGAAAAGTCACATCAAATCAAATCTTTCTCAACTTTATAAAAAGGAATCTAAATCTCCTCCTACTATCTTAGATAGGTACGATAATATATTTTTGAAAGATTTTCCTGGACTACCCCCATACCAAGAACTTGAATTTGTTATCAAATTATTACCTAACACATCCCCCATTTCAATACCTTCTTACCGTATGGACCCACTAGAATTATAAGAACTCATTACCTAACTTGACGACTTGTTAAAGAAAGGTTTCATCTTACTAAGCACATCTCCTTAGGGGCACCAATTATGTTTGTGAAAAGTAAGTATGGAAGATTTTGATTATGTATCGACTACCAGAAACTAAATCAAGTAAACATCAAGAATAAATATCCTTTGCCTAGGATAGGAGACCTATTTGACCAATTATGGGGTCAAAGATATTTTTAAAAATTAACTTATGATACGGACATCATCAACTCCTCGTGAAAAAAATAAGATATAACCAACACTTCCTTTCAAACAAGATACAACCATTTTGAATTTATAGTTATCTCATTTGGATTGGCCAACCTTTCCTAGATCAATTTGTAATCATCTTGATAGATGATATCTTGATATACGCTAAGATTAAAGAGGACCATGAAGAAAACTTGTGCATAGTACTAGAAACCATATGCCAGTATCAACTTTATGTGAAAAATAGCAAAAATTATTTTATTATGAAAGAGGTAAAGTTTTTCAGGCATGTGGTCACCAAAACTAGAATACAAGGAGGCCCAATGAAAGTACTCGAATGGAAAAAACCCATAAACGTTACAAAAATACAAATCTTTCCAGGACTCGTGGGGTACTATCAACATTTCCTAGAAGGATTTTGAAGATTGCCTTACCTCTGATGAAACTCACTTGAAAGCACGTCCAATTTCTGTGGAACCCTGACTGTGAACAAGCTTTCCTTTCATTAAAAGAAAAGTTAACCACTACCCCAGTCCTCACTATTCCTTCGAGTAATGTTGGCAATGGCATGTATACGTATGCCTCATTGCGGGAATTAGGATGTTTATTAATGCAACAAGGAAAAATGATCGAGTACGAGTCACGACAGTTAAAAATTCATGAACATAATTACCCGGTACACGACTTAGAATTGGCAGTCGTAGTATCCGCCCTAAAGATTTAGAGATTTTATTTGTACAGAGAAAAATTTCAAGTATTCTTCAACCACAAAACTCTTAAATACATATTTAATTAGAAAGATCTAAATCTTCGATAAAAAAGATGGATTGAGTTTTTATAGGATTACAAATTTAACTTACTATACCATTCCGGGAAAGGTCACGTACGTGCTGATGCTTTAAGTCGAAAATCAGAATGAAGACTCAGTATTATGTTCTTATTTTTAACTAATATAGGGGATTGCAACTTGTAGAGATAATATTTCAAAAGACCAATCATTCAAAGGAATATCATCTCTTGTCCAACCCTCCACAAAAGAATTTTGGAACACCAAGAAAAGGATGAATTCCTGAAAATCCAAAAGCGAAAGTTTCAGAACAACATCGCAGAGGAAGATTGGTCATGTAGCCCCGAGAGAGGATTAGGATTTAAAAATAGATTATGCGTTCCCTTAGTACTCTCCTTACAAAAATAAATTCTTGAGGAAGCCCAATATTCCATATTTATGTTTCATCGAGGAAGCAACAAGATGTATCACAATCTTAAGCAACAATATCGGTGGCAAGGTATGAAGATAGATATCGCCAATCTTTTATTCAAAGGTTTAACTTGCCAAAAGGTGAAAATTTAACACCAATAACCTGGAAGACTATTACATCCACTCCGGACTCTAGAATGGAAATGGAATCACATTACAAATTATTTCATGAGAGGATTACCTTGTAATACCCCGTATTTTTTTTGATATTTTATTTATGGGATTAATTGAATTAAATGTGTATTAATTGGGAATTAATCCGGATAAAAATACTAGCGAGATGCGAGTTGTTATTTTATTTTAATGAGTATATATGGCTATATATGAATGATGAATTATTAAATTTGTCGTGAGATTGAAATACGACAATTTGGAAATTTTGTTGAGACGCGTGTGACAGTCGCGTCCGGAATATAATTATTTTAATTAAAAAGTAAATTTCATTTCTATTAACCGTATGGTCGTTTTGAGTGCGCCAACGCGTCCGGAAGGGTCGAAATAGTCAGAAAACACTAGCTGGGGGTTTGGTTTGGGTCCCGGGGCATTTTTAGGCCACACCGGCAACGTATAAGGGTAGTTTGGTAATTTTGGATTTTTGGGAATTAAAACCCACGAAAATTTGGAATTAATATCTGATTTGGACTTTACCCACTAAACCCACTAATAACCAAATAGGCTACGGGGGTTATTAGAAATTGTTCCAAAAGAATTCCTAAGGCAAACCCTAGCCACCATTGTCACTTTGGAGAAGAAAGCTTGTAGAGAAAGAAGAGAGGAGAATTCTGCAGAGAGAGAGAGAACCATTCATCAGATCGACATCAAAATCAAAGATATACATAAGGCAAGTGGTTTAATTTCGTTTATTACAAAGAATGTTTCTTCCATGCGTAGGAAATTGATAGAATTTTTATTGTTCTTGGGAGTTTGATAAAAACCCATCATTTGGAATTAGAACTTTATGTTTTGATGAAAGGATTGCATGTAGAATTGTGTTAGGAGGATTATATTGAGGGAAATACACCTTGTTCATAACAAAAAAAACGGATTTAATTATACCCATTGGTGATTTTAAAATTTTAGGGTTCATGTTCATATGATTTGGGGATAAATGAAGGGATTTGATGATTCAATGATGTTTAGGAAGAATTGGCCCTATATAAACGTTAATATATAACCTAAGTATGTTTAGGAATGATTAGAACCCATGTACAATGGTTGGATTGATGTTTAGATGAGTTTGGAGATGAAGAAAAGTTGGAAAAACGATATAGGGAAAATCTGGGCTCGAATCTGGCCACTCGTTAGAAGACCTGCCCAGGTCGTTCGAACGAGCTTCTAACGAGTTAAAAGTTTGACTTCTAACGAGAGGGATGTTCATTCGATGACTTTCGTTCGAACGAGATCTCGTTAGAAGTCCCAGTTCGTTCGAACGAACTCTCGTTCGAACAGCCTCGTTCGAACGAGACTTCTAACGAGCTGACAGTTTAGGCTTTTTAGCCTGTTTTGATCCCGAGTGTTCCGTAACCTTGTTTATATGTAGAGATAACACTTACTTGTGGATTAATTCATATATTTGGGATATTGGGGATATAATGAGGATTAAAACCTAGAAGTGTAGTTTGAACCTAATGGGAATTATGGATTAGGACGTGAGTGTCTATTACGATGCGAGAACTATTGGCGGCCTAAATTATTATATTAACCGGGAACATATAAATTATGTAGCATTATATGTCGGTACGAGAATAAGAAGTGTACCAAAAATATATTATGGTGATTTACTAAGATGTGTGCTTACTTAGTACATGTATATGATTTTGTGTATGACATACCTACCATACTTGATGTAACGGGAGGTTTACGTTCGCTTAGGGCCCTCTAATCCTTGTGTTGCCCGGATTTAGATTGGTACCTCGATGAACATAGGTCAGAGAAGGACTTATTGGGATGTTAATAAGTCTGCTGATCGTGGGAGCGCAAGTATGTGCGTGACCCATGTGATGTGACTGTGTTCGTCTCCATTGTTTGTGATTGTTGTTATCTGAGAAAAATTCCTGAGAGATTCGGAATGCGTGATCCTTATGTACGTGATGTACCGGGATGGATAGCAGAGTATGTGTGCACCGCAGCTTAGTCTCGGGGTGCTTGTATTGTATATTTATGACGTGAATAATATACACTTAATTAATGGGAACTTTCATGTTGGTATTGCGAATATAATTATGGTAATGTTTTGAGAAAACATAACGGGTTAATTGATAGAAAATTGTATTACTAATTGAGAATCCGAGTTTAAGTAGAACCCTCTATTTAATTGATAACGCTAGAATGTAATATGGGAATCGAGTAGTAAGGGGTAGAACTTATTACGGTTTGGTTAGATATGTATGTTATTTAGATGGGTACGGTACGTTAGGAGTGCACATGTAGTCGAGAGGTGAGAATTTCATGTGAGTGCACGTCCTAACATGTATTTTGCATTTAATGTTTTAATGTTATTAAAACACTTGCTGTTTTTAAAATGATTTCCACTTTCGGGCTCTGACCCATTTGCTTTCAAATCTATTTTTGTAAAAACCATTTTAGGTGCCCAGCCACAAGGACACCATGCTTAGGATCCTCATTCAGGTGACGAGCTGTAGCTGTTTGTGGAATTTACAGGACTTTGCTTGTAGACGCTTCATCTATCTTGACTCTATATTCAACATTTATCAGTTGTAGGGCATGTCGCCCATTCCTTTTAGAGACTTTTTATTTAATTCAGTTATTCAGACTTTTGGCATGTAATTAATTCAGGATTCAGACTTGTTTTATTATTTTCAGTTGTGGGATTGTTGTGAGGAGTTTTTCCTCCGGACTTATTATTTGTTGGTTATTTCATTACTTCGTTATGGTGAATGAATTATGTTGTTCTTCCATTATTTTTGTTCGGTAATCAGACTTAACTTAAAATTTGGCAACTTACTTTTTAAATTCTAGGTGGTTAGTAATTATTAAAATATTTTCGACAGTGATGCTATTAACTGAACCAACTTGGCATTTTGTATTGATTTAATAAAGGAGTAGCTACCCGGTATTTAATTAGTCGGGGTGTCACAGGTTGTATCAGAGCATCAGGTTCTAGTTTCCTTTTGTATCTGTACGTCTTGTTATGTTTTCGCTGAGCTTTCATTGATGTAGAGCCTTATATTTTAGGACTGTTGTATTCTTTTGTTTATGCTACGTTCTTTAGCTATTTCAAGTTTATAACTGCGAACTTATAAAATTTATTCTTATTTCAGAATGCCTCCACGACGTGCACAAAGGATTCCCAGGGATGCAACGCCAGAACCACAGCCCGCACCAGTTCAGGGCACGATGAATTCCGCCGAGGTTGCAGCCATTGTGGCCCAGGCGGTAAATGCCGCACTAGCCGTAGTTCAGCAGGAACCACCTCAGGCGCCAGTAGCCGCTCCGGTTCAGGCACATGCATTCCCGTCTGCTTGGGAACGTGTTCGAGATGATTTTCAGAAAGCACACCCACCGGAGTTCGCAGGTAGATCCGATGTTGTGGTATCTAGTCAGTAGAGGAAGGATATTCAGAGGCACCTGAGGATGTATGAGTGCACCGATGTCCAGAAGCAGATACTAGCTACCTTTAAGCTAGTGGGGTCTGCACTGCAGTGGTGGGAGTCTATTACATCCGTGAAGGAGAGAGATACTCTCACTATCCGGGAGTTTTGGGTGAGGTTCGACTGCAAATACTTTCTGTCAGCTGTTCACACGGAGATGAGGAGGAAGTTGATGAACCTCAAGCAGGAGGGTAAGACTGTGGCTGAGTATGAGGCCGAATTCACAAATCTGTTAAACATTGTACCGGATGAGATACCAACGGAAGAGAAGAAGATACAGAAATTTACAGACGGGTTGACTTGAAGGACCCGTCAGTATTTATTGGGGAACCTATCGTTGGCCACTTATTCTGATGTGGTTAACGCTGCACTGTTACACTGTCAGGATCATCGCTTTCACATGGCTGAGGGCAAGAGATCGGGAGAGTCCAGCCATCAGGGCAGGACTAGAGGAAATGGTGCCAGTGGGGCACATTCTGTTCAGGGACAGAGGCAGGGTGATCAGGGTTCCCAGCAGGGGGATCACAAGAGGTTCAGGTCGGGAAATTTTAGGCATGGACAAGGAGGTTTCCGGCAGGGCCATCAGGGTCCGAACGGCCATCAGAACCAGCAGGGTCAGAATGGTCAACAACAGTTTCAGCAGGGCCAGCAGGTCCAGTGGAGGAACGGTAACGGCCACCAGGGCCGGGGGCAGTAGGGACAGAGAGGGGGGAGCTTCCTAGGGAAGTGTTTCGTTTGTGGCAAGACTGGCCATAAAAGCCAGGACTGTCCTGATAGGGGCAGGGCCCCGCAGCAGCAGCAGGGTGCTCGACATGAGCCACAGAGGCCACTTTTTCCACCTGCCCTCCCAGCTCCAGCCCAGGTACCAGCACTTCCAGCCATTCCAGCAGTTCCTGTGCAGCAGGGGCAGTTACAATATGAACGTGTCTATAACGTCCACCAGGCAGCAGCTCCACAGGCACCACCCGCGATTGAGGGTATGTTTCCTATCCATGGCACTATGGGTCGGGTTTTGTTTGATACGGGGGCAACGCATTGTTTTATAGCTACACATTTTGCGAAAGCCTTAGGGTTGTTAGCCACAGCAGAGAGCACAGTGACGTGTGTAGACTCACCATTGGGGAGTGGGTCGCTTATTTTCTTTATATGCCGGGGAGTGGGGGTAGAGATTGGTAGTCTGGTATTACCTGCAGACATGTTGGTATTAGATATGCATGTGCACGATGTGATTATCGGTATGGATTGGCTCGCTGATTATAGATCCATGATTGATTGCTTCGGTGGGAGCATTGTTTTTGCCATTCCGGGGCAAGATATGTTTGTAGTGGCGATGCCTCGCCCAGAGGGAGGCTCGACCACTCATTTGTATTACATAGAGGAGGATACCTCTAAGGAGGTTGTGATTCCTTTAGATTCGATCCCAGTTGTCAGGGAGTACTCAGATGTGTTTCAGGAGATACCAGGCCTACCCCCCAGTCGAGAGATAGACTTTGTCATAGACTTATTACCAGATACGAGACCTATAGCACGCGCACCGTACCGTATGGCTCTGGCAGAGATGCGAGAGCTACGAGATCAGATTGAGAAGTTGTTGGGTCAGGGGTTTATACGGAGGAGTACTTCGCCGTGGGGTGCCCCTGTGTTGTTCGTGAAGAAGAGAGATGGTTCACTGAGATTGTGTGTGGATTACCGAGAGTTGAATAAGGTCACGATACAGAATAAGTATCCGTCGCCTCAAATCGATGACCTATTCGACCAGTTGAGAGGAGCTTCTTTCTTCTCGAAAATTGATTTACGATCGGGATACCATCAGTTGCGTATCAGGGAAGAGGATGTCTCAAAGACTGCGTTCTTAACGAGATATGGTTCTTACGAGTTTCGGGTTATGCCTTTTGGTTTGACCAATGCTCCAGCAGTGTTTATGGACTTGATGAATAGGGTGTTCAGGGAGTTCCTTGGTCAGTTCGTCATTGTCTTCATTGATGATATTCTGGTTTACTCCCAGACAGAGGAGGAGCACGCCGAGCATTTGAGGCAAGTTTTGCAGACGCTATGTCAGAACGAGCTGTATGCAAAGTATGAGAAGTACGGGTTTTGGCTGAAGGAGGTCCAGTTTTTGGGGCACATTATTTCCGACCGGGGGATATCTGTTGATCCAGGAAAGGTATCCGCGGTGAGGGAGTGGGGATAGCCCACGACACCGACAGAGATCCGTAGTTTCTTGGGCCTAGCAGGATACTACAGGAGGTTCATTCGGGGATTTTCAAAGATAGCGGGTCCTTTGACACATCTGACTCGTAAGGGTGTGCCATTCATCTGGAGTGATGACTGTCAGTTGGCGTTCGATGAGTTATAGGATAAGTTGACCTCAGCACCTGTGTTAGCATTGTCGAGACCGGGAGTTGAGTATCTAGTCTACACCGATGTGTCCTTGCAAGGACTTGGAGGTGTATTACATCAGGAGAGTCAAGCCATAACTTATGCTTCCCGTAAGCTTAAGCCTCATGAGAAGAATTACCCCACTCATAATTTGGAGTTGGCGACAGTTGGATTTGCCCTTCGGATTTGGAGACATTACCTTTTGGGGGAGAAGTTTCGATTGTTCACGGACCACAAGTCCCTACAGTACCTATTCACGCAGAAGGAGTTGAATATGCGGCAGCGAAGGTGGCTTGAGTTTGTGAAGGACTATTAGTTTGATATCCAGTATCACCCGGGGAAGGCTAACGTGGTAGCAGACGCATTGAGCCATAGGCCAGTAGATGAGGTGGCAGGGGTGTGGAAGGCCAAATGGAAGGAGTGGATGCAGTGGCCCGATCATTCATGTCTGTGATGACTGTTACGCCGCAGATTGTCACGAAGGTGGTAAAGGCCCAGGCAAATGACTCGTTTTGTCAGGAGAAGATAGTTCGATTATTAGCAGAGGGAGCCGAGTCCTATACCGTTAGCTCAGACGGAGGATTACGCTTCAATGAGAGATTGGTAGTTCCGGAAGGGGAAGAATTGTGGCACGAAGTGATGGTAGAGTCGCATGGCTCACGGTTCGCGGTACATCCCGGTGGGGATAAAATGTACCAAGACATGAGACGACAGTATTGGTGGAGCGGGATGAAGAGAGATATTACCGTGTTTGTTTCAAAATGTGCCACTTGTCAGCTAGTAAAAGTGGATCATCAGAGACTAGCAGGACTGCTACAACCGTTGGAGGTCCCGATGTGGATGTGGGAGAGCATATCCATGGACTTTATCACGGGGTTGCCTACGTCGTAGAGAGGTCACGACTCCATTTGGGTAATTGTGGACAGGTTGTCCAAAGTCGCTCATTTTCTACCCGTAAGGACAGACTACACTACGGGACAGTATGCCCAGCTCTTTATTGCAGAGATAGTGAGACTTCACGGTGTACCCCTAAATATCGTGTCTGACAGAGATAAGATATTTGTTTCACGGTTTTGGGAAAGTTTTCAGGAGGCCATGGGCACGGAATTGCGGTTGAGTACGGCGTATCACCCGCAGACCGATGGGCAGACCGAGCGTACAAACCAGATGTTGGAGGACATGTTGCGTATGTGCATCATTGATTTTGGGGGTGGATGGGAGCAGTATCTTCCACTGGCGGAGTTTGCTTACAACAACTCCTACCAGTTCACCATTGGCATGGATCCATTTGAGGCGTTGTACGATAGACCTTGTCGTTCCCCAGCATGTTGGTTGGAGGTGGGGGACAACAAACTACTTGGGTCAGAAGTAATTCAGGACATTTCGACGAGGATATGATTGATACGGAGTCGCATTCGAGTAGCTCAGGATCGACAGAAGAGCTATGCTGATGCGAAGAGATTCTTCAGGGAGTTCTAAGTGGGGGACCAAGTTTTCATCAGAGTGTCTCCTATGAAGGGGATTATGCGTTTCGGGAAGAAAGGGAAGTTGGCACCGAGATATGTGGGACCATTTCCTATTATTGAGCGGATTGGACCGGTTGCGTATAGACTTGGGTTACCGGAGCATTTGCATCGGATTCACGATGTATTTCATATTTCCTCGCTAAGGAAATATCTTAGAGACGATTTGGATCATTCTCATATTGCTTTGGAGGACATCGATCTCCATCCTGATAGCTCCTACGAGGAGGGGCCGATTGCTATTTTGGACCGAAGTGAACGGAAACTGCGGTCAAATATAGTTTCGTTAGTACGTGTTCAGTGGCGACATCATAATGTCGAGGAGTCCACATGGGAGCGCGAGGATGAGATGCGCGACCGTTATCCAGAGTTGTTCTCACCAGGTACTTTCTAGTTCCGAATTTCGGGACGAAATTCTGTTATTAGGGGGGAAGTATGTAATACCCCGTATTTTTTTTGATATTTTATTTATGGGATTAATTGAATTAAATGTGTATTAATTGGGAATTAATCCGGATAAAAATACTAGCGAGATGAGATTTGGTATTTGATTTTAATGAGTATATATGGCTATATATGAATGATGAATTATTAAATTTGTCGTGAGATTGAAATACGGCAATTTGGAAATTTTGTTGAGACGCGTGTGACAGTCGCGTCCGGAATATAATTATTTTAATTAAAAAGTAAATTTCATTTCTATTAACCGTATGGTCGTTTTGAGTGCGCCAATGCGTTCGAAAGGGTCGAAATAGTCAGAAAACACTAGCCGGGGGTTTGGTTTGGGTCCCGGGGCATTTTTAGGCCACACCGGCAACGTATAAGGGTAGTTTGGTAATTTTGGATTTTTGGGAATTAAAACCCACGAAAATTTGGAATTAATATCTGATTTGGACTTTACCCACTAAACCCACTAATAACCAAATAGGCTACGAGGGTTATTAGAAATTGTTCCAAAAGAATTCCTAAGGCAAACCCTAGCCACCATTGTCACTTTGGAGAAGAAAGCTTGTAGAGAAAGAAGAGAGGAGAATTCTGCAGAGAGAGAGAGAACCATTCATCAGATCGACATCAAAATCAGAGATATACATAAGGCAAGTGGTTTAATTTCGTTTATTACAAAGAATGTTTCTTCCATGCGTAGGAAATTGACAGAATTTGTATTGTTCTTGGGAGTTTGATAAAAACCCATCATTTGGAATTAGAACTTTATGTTTTGATGAAAGGATTGCATGTAGAATTGTGTTAGGAGGATTATATTGAGGGAAATATACCTTGTTCATAAAAAAAAAAACGGATTTAATTATACCCATTGGTGATTTTAAAATTTTAGGGTTCATGTTCATATGATTTGGGGATAAATGAAGGGATTTGATGATTCAATGATGTTTAGGAAGAATTGGCCCTATATAAACGTTAATATATAACCTAAGTATGTTTAGGAATGATTAGAACCCATGTACAATGGTTGGATTGATGTTTAGATGAGTTTGGAGAGGAAGAAAAGTTGGAAAAACGATATAGGGAAAATCTGGGCTCGAATCTGGCCACTCGTTAGAAGACCTGCCCAGGTCGTTCGAACGAGCTTCTAACGAGTTGACAGTTTGACTTCTAATGAGAGGGATGTTCGTTCGATGACTTTCGTTCGAACGAGATCTCGTTAGAAGTCCCAGTTCGTTCGAACGAACTCTCGTTCGAACAGCCTCGTTCGAACGAGACTTCTAACGAGCTGACAGTTTAAGCTTTTTAGCCTGTTTTGATCCCGAATGTTCCGTAACCTTGTTTATATGTAGAGATAACACTTCCTTGTGGATTAATTACTATATTTGGGATATTGGGGATATAATGGGGAGTAAAACCTAGAAGTGTAGTTTGAACCTAATGGGAATTATGGATTAGGACGTGAGTGTCTATTACGATGCGAGAACTATTGGTGGCCTAAATTATTATATTAACCGGGAACATATAAATTGTGTAGCATTATATGTCGGTACGAGAATAAGAAGTGTACCACAAATATATTATGGTGATTTACTAAGATGTGTGCTTACTTAGTACATGTATATGATTTTGTGTATGACATACCTACCATACTTGCTATCACGGGAGGTTTACGTTCGCTTAGGGCCCTCTAATCCTTGTGTTGCCCGGATTTAGATTGTTACCTCGATGAACATAGGTCAGAGAAGGACTTATTGGGATGTTAATAAGTCTGCTGATCGTGGGAGCGCAGGTATGTGCGTGACCCATGTGATGTGACTGTGTTCGCCTCCATTGTTTGTGATTGTTGTTATCTGAGAACGATTCCTGAGAGATTCGGAATGCGTGATCCTTATGTACGTGATGTACCGGGATGGATAGCAGAGTATGTGTGCACCGCAGCTTAGTCTCGGAGTGCTTGTATTTTATATTTATGACGTGAATAATATACACTTAATTAATGGGAACTTTCATGTTGGTATTGTGAATATAATTATGGTAATGTTTTGAGAAAACATAACGGGTTAATTGATAGAGAATTGTATTACTAATTGAGAATCCGAGTTTAAGTAGAACCCTCTATTTAATTGATAACGCTAGAATGTAATATGGGAATCGAGTAGTAATGGGTAGAACTTATTACAGTTTGGTTAGATATGTATGTTATTTAGATGGGTACGGTACGTTAGGAGTGCACATGTAGTCGAGAGGTGAGAATTTCATGTGAGTGCACGTCCTAACATGTATTTTGCATTTAATGTTTTAATGTTATTAAAACACTTGCTGTTTTTAAAATGATTTCCACTTTCGGGCTCTGACCCATTTGCTTTCAAATCTATTTTTGTAAAAACCATTTTAGGTGCCCAGCCACAAGGACACCATGCTTAGGATCCTCATTCAGGTGACAAGCTGTAGCTGTTTGTGGAAGTTACAGGACTTTGCTTATAGATGCTTCATCTATCTTGACTCTATATTCAACATTTATCAGTTGTAGGGCATGTCGCCCATTCCTTTTAGAGACTTTTTATTTAATTCAGTTATTCAGACTTCTGGCATGTAATTAATTCAGGATTCAGACTTGTCTTATTATTTTCAGTTGTGGGATTGTTGTGAGGAGTTTTTCCTCCGGACTTATTATTTGTTGGTTATTTCATTACTTCGTTATGGTGAATGGATTATGTTGTTCTTCCATTATTTTTGTATGGTAATCAGACTTAACTTAAAATTTGGCAACTTACTTTTTAAATTCTAGGTGGTTAGTAATTATTAAAATGTTTTCGACAGTGATGCTATTAACTGAACCAACTTGGCATTTTGTATTGATTTAATAAAGGAGTAGCTACCCGGTATTTAATTAGTCGGGGTGTCACATACCTCAAACATATCGGTGGCAAGGTATGAAGAAAGATATTGCCAATATCGTGGTCAAATGTTTAACTTGCCAGAAGGTGAAAATTTAACACCAACAACCTGGCAGACTATTACAACCACTCCCGATTCTAGAATGGAAATGGAATCACACTACAATGGATTTTATGAGCGAACGACCTCAAACATATCAAGGTTACAATTTAATATGCGTTATTGTCGATCGACTTACCAAATACGCCCATTTTCTACCAACCAGAGCAATGGATTTTTTTTCAAAAACTCAGTGAACTTTACGTCCGGGAAGTTATTAGAATCCATGGAATACCCTAGATTCCTAGGAAGATTTGGGCAAGCATTGCGAACATCCATGGGAACTAAACTTTACCTAAGCACTGCATTCCATCTCCAGATCGAAGGTCAATCCAAAAGAGTAATCTAAACCCTTATGGATATCTTATGATCTTGCGCTCTGGACTTTTCTGGTGCATGGAATGATCATATCACTTTGATAGAGTTCTCTTATAATAATAGCTATCAAACTAACATAAAAGTAACTACTTATTAAGCATTATACAGTAGACCTTATCATTCACTTTTATGCGGGAACAAATTCGAAAAAAACTATATCCTTAGATCCGAAATTATAGCTGAAACCACCAAAAAGATATGACTCATTCGAAAAATATTGCATTTGATCCAAACTCCACAAAAGAGTTGTGAGGATAATAGAAGGAAACCTTTGGAATTTCGAAAAGACAGTCAAGTATTCTTAAGAGTATCCCCGAGAAAGGGTATTATTCAATTTGGAATGAAAGGAAAATTAGAGGCCCTTTATATTGGACCTTTTAAAATCATCGAATGCACAGGAACAATAGCCTATTATTTAGAACTACCCCCAGAACTATCCAATATACATAACGTTTTTCATGTTTCAAAACTACGTAAATGCATACCTGATCCCAACCACATTATTACTTGGGAATGCATATCAGTGAAACCCAATCATGACTTCGAGGAGACCCCTATCAAAATCCTTAATTAGTAAAACAAGGTTCTTCGATGAAAAATTATTCCACTAGCAAAGGTCCTTTGGCAGCACCATAATACGGAAGAAGCAACATGGGAAATAGAAGAATTTATAAGACCACACTACCTCGCCCTTTTTGCAGGTAATTTCTAGGATGATTTTTTTTAGGAAGGTAGAATGTAACAACCCAACAATATGTGATAAATGTCCCTCAGAGATAAACTAATTACCATGAAACCCTTAAAACATTCTAAATTACAAAAATACCCCTGAGAAAAATTAATAACATTATCTACAACCAACCTTACCATTAGAATCCAAACTTAAACATAAAGCTTCATCAAAGTTAATGTACTTTGCATCAAGTACACAACCCAACCCAAAAAAATTTGAAAAATTATATATTACCCCCGAAAAATTTCAAAAAATTGAATAATTATCCCTAAATTCATTTTATATCTTACCCAAGGAACCAAATAAAATCAAAACTTAATTTCACTTTACCCCCTGATCATTTTGGACATGTGACTACCATGTGGATAGTTGTACCATTGGAACACATATGGTACCTATGTGCTCCCACATGGTACTATGGTAAAACTAAACCTAACCTAGGTGAAATTTTACTTCTCTTTCCATCAATCCCTTCTTCCTCACCAGCACTATAAAACCCCCTCTTTACCACTGTAAAAACACACCCAGCCACAGTGAAAAATACAAAGAAAATTTTGAGCATTTTCGTATCTCTATGATTTTATGTAGTATTTTTATTTCTTTTCATTTGTTTATTTTTTGGCAATCCTAGAGTGGAAATATGAGTTTACATGTGAGTTTTAATGTAGTAATAGCAATAAAAAGGCTTGAATATTAGGGATCTTCATTAAATCTTGAGCTTTAATGGTGGAACCTTTACTCTTGACTTTAAACCAATTTCAAAGTGGGAGAACTCAAGCTATGGGTATAAGGAACCTAGATACAAACTTAACTGAACCTAAAATGAGTTTTGATATCCTAATCAAAGTTTGAAAATTATAGACCTGTGAATTTCAAAAACCAAATTCAGGGGATATGTTAAACAAAAATATTTGAAACCAAACCATGTCAACTGCATTTTGATCATAGATCACAAAACACACCATGTAGTAGCTCAAATGACAGCTTAACATCACAAATGTTAAAGTAAAATTCATTCCATTTTTACAGAAAAAAATAGCTCGAACCAGTTAACCTCAATGTTTGAAACCAATATGGTTGGGTTCTTCTTTAAAAATTAGACAATTTTCATTCAGGAATCAACCTAAATGGTATTCTAAATTTTTTCAAAAGTAGGGTCAAAGTTTTTAAATGCTAAAGTCAACAAATCAAAGGCAGGAGATTAAGTGTGTTAAATGCGCAAGAGTGGAGTCATACCCAGGCGTATCTGGGCTTTGACCCAGTGCGTGAGTGTACGTCTTCAATAAGAAATTTTTGATTTTTTATAACAAAAAAATTATTTTTAACTTTTGATCAAATTTGGATTGTTACATCACCCTGTTTGGATTCCCATAAAGCAATTTCTCGAGAAAACAATTTATAAAAATTTAAACTCAACTTTTAAATTCTCTTTAAACCCCAGAATTTTTCATCTATTTCAAAATAGTCCCAATTTTAAATATACGTCCTTTATTGTAAGTACATAAAAAAATGTCTCTTAACACGAAGTCCAAAAATTAATGGAAATAAGGAATTGGATAAAAGTCCTTAAAATTGAATAATTATATATTAAACCCCGACCTTAAATTGTACACTAAAAATATTTTTTTACCCCTATTGTTACTAGGATTTCATTTCTCTTGCATACTCTAAATATTTATACTATCCATAATTTCAGAATACCCGGTTTAATCCCGTGAAAAAGATGTAAAATTTCAAACAACCCAAAATTTAAAAGTAAGTGATTCTATTTCACTACTATTTTCGAGCCTACACCTTTGAATTACTGTATTTGTTTGTATCACTATGGGATATAGACCCCGAATGCTTGTTCTCATTTATGAACTCTTTTGTGTGGTTCACATATATTATGATTATTGATTTGGTCCTTCTCCAACTAAATCATAACCCAGTAATTTCATACAACCTATGATTTCATTTATACCCAGTAGCATACCTTACAATTTAGGGATTAGACTTTTGTTATACCCACGAAAGCACTATTTGCCATGTAGGGCTCAGATGTTTGAGTGCCTAGTTTTTATTGCTACATAAGTATGAGTGCCACTCTAGTTAGTGTGCCTATCTAGTTACTTTCCCCAAAGGTTTTGGATTGATTATATCTCCAAAAGTTTTGAATTTATTTTATCCAAAGGTTTTGAATATTGTTATAAGTGTATCGCTCTGACCTTGAATCCCCTATAGCCGATAATTATGATTTCTTTATTTATAGTCTGAACCTTATCCTTATGACTTGATATAAAATTATCCAGTTATAATCATCATACTGTTCTTATTAATATCAACAAACTCCTTATACCCTGCTTCATTATTCTTGATATTTTAGTTCGTCTCCTTTACTATAATTTTGACAAAACTCTTGATATTGTAAATAGACTCACATATATACATTTTTTATAGAAATAAAATTATTTACTTGGCAAAGTTTTTCTTATTATTTCCTTTCAAGATGGTCCATGATCTCGAACAAGGAGAAATACCCCCCGCACCTCTAGATTTTTATTTAGTTTTATCAAAGAAAATATTTGTAGTTACATACTTGTGGGCAATAGCAAGAAAAGATGGTAGTACCCATTGGAATACTTATACCACAACGTACTACCTTATGTGACTCTTTTAGTTCCGTTGTTGTTTCTATGGTATAAGGACTCACGAGACCATTATCTTTGGGTTTATGAAGTCTACAAGCTTTGGAATAAGATGTTATGCATCCAGATAAATAATGTTTTACTTTTATTCCACTTAAATTATAATTTTTATTTTAAGTATCATCATACATAACATTGAGGGTGTGACAAAAACTATTCTAACTTGTTTTAAAAACAAAACCTAATTTTGAAAACCCTAAACTAAAATCTTCCATTTTCGGCTAGAACTTATTATACTTGTTACAACATATATATCTCTTGCATGTTTAGTACATCTTCTTTTATAAACTAAGTCTTTGTTTAAAATGGATATACTCTTTAAAATAATATCTGGCTTGTATTTTTCAGATTTGTGTAGATCCAGTCGTGGTTTGTAAAACTCTTTATCTAAAAACTTTTGCTACACAAAACTGACTTTTAGGTTTTCACACGATTTAAGCTTAAATCATAGAGAAAATACCATTTTTATCTAGTCTTTAGGTTTCAAAACTTTTATCCTCCTGTAAAAAAGAAAAAACTTATTAAAACTTATATTTTTTTGCATCTTCACTGATACTATTGTCATGAGTGTGAAGCTCTTACGAAGTTTATTTGTTTATGTTATTTGTTATAATTTTAGTAGTTATGGGGTTATTTACTATTAGCCTTGGTGTACTAGGTGTATTGACTGTACATATTCATTTACACATTTTATTCTGGAAATTTTACTCAAACTACTATTATATTGGACTTCATGTATGTGGTCTTGGTACTAAAAGATCCGAGGTTTTCCAGTATGCTAGTTTCCCCATTATAAAATTATTTTTTTCTTAACCTCTTCTCCTCATATCATTATGTTTCTTTTTTTAATCCATTTTACTTTGAACATCATACCAACTAGAGCTAAACTTTTTATGTGTGTATATTCAACCATTGAAGTTTAAAAGGTTTTTACTAAAGAGTTAAAAAAGAATTTTATTAATCATAACACTTTCGTTTATTAGATTATTTTTATGGTGTAGTCCTCGACATTCTGCCTAATAGTTTTAATCAGGCTTTTCATATGATCAGTCAAAATTTTCACCATTTTTTCAAGTCTAGAGCATTTTTTCAAGGGTTTAGCATACAAGTCTTGAAATTTGGGTACATCATCGTCATCAGACTCACTACGTGCAGTGTGTGAATTGCAACCTAATAATTCATTTTGCAGTTTGGGACTTACACACCTATTCAGTTCATCATAATGATTATCACTCTGACTCACTCACACACTTGACTCGTCATCGGTATCAACAATACATCATTGGACAAATAATCCATCACATACATGCTTGCAGGTAAAGTATCAATCATGGAATCAAGAGGTAGGCATGATTTATAATCAGTATATAAAATTTTAGCATAAAAAGACATGTAAGATTCACTTATTTCAAATGGATCTGACTCATCAGCTTCTGAGTAACTTGAGTTAGCCAAATTTTTACATATATGGGCATTAGGTGTAGTTTTAATGTTAGACTCTCATCAATTAGCATAATGACCCATATTTCCAATTGTGGGATTGAATATTACTAAGGTTTTTCTTGGGCCTTTGATTATCATTTTTGTTTTTTTGTTTCTCAACATTTCGGTCATGAGGTTTTGAACCTTGAAAGTTTTGATAACCAGTTTTCCCTTAATTAATAGCCATACCATTCCTAAACTTGATTATGTTTTTAAAATGTTTGCTCATAAGAGCTATTTGGTTATCAAGACTTTCAATATCGCATTATTCACCTAATTATAGATCAACGCCTAGAATATTTAAATAAGGCACATTCATTTGAGAGGAGAAAAATATATTTAACCCAATAGATCTCTTAGAAGTAGAGGCCATGATTTTTTTTGTATTTTAATTCTATTTTACGGTCCTTAACTTGATACTTCAAAATTCAGGGGTCAAATTGAGATCATTAATTTCTTCAATGGCATAACATTCATTATTAAATTCATAGGGAAAAGACCTACAAATTTTCTGAACTATTTATCTCATATCATACATAATTCCATTCTCATGTAGTTTAGTGATTATATTAGTCACTTTGATGTAGAAGTCCTCAAATGTTTCAGTATCATTCATCATCAGTTTATTATATTGTTGAACAAGCATCTGAGTCTTTCCTGCCTTAACAAGCTCATCACCTTCATGGGCAGTGACAAATGTGTCCCATGCTTCTTAAAAAGTGGTACATATAGATATTGTTTTGAACTCATGATCATTCACAGACATGAAAACACAAATTTTACCCTTATTGTTATACAGAGATAGTTTTTTCTTTTCTTTAGTGAACTCACTCCATATTTTCTCAATTTTTATATTGATCCCCTTACTGATAGCTTTAGCAGGGTAAAAATAATCATTTTTAATACTTTTCCAATTTCATCCCCTAAGATGCCCTAAAAGAAAGCAATTATCCTTACTTTCCAGTAAGGAAAATTTTGTCCATTAAAGACATGAGGTGAGGATAGATTACCAAGATTTTCAAATTTCTCATCCATTTTGAAAGCAAAAATACTTTTAGAAGCTCAAGATCAAAAAAACTTTAAAATCGGTCTAATATCGCTTCAAATGACTCAACCTTATATATTTAACAAAGTTAAAGATCTAAGATCTAAACTCCAAAAATTGATTTATGATATATTTTTCTTTG